>CM077887.1:21910000-21955000 GCA_039720435.1 Amazona ochrocephala
ATGGTATAAAAAATACCACTTCCTGCACATACCACTTCAGTGTTGGGATACTACTATTATTATTATTATATCACATTGGCTGAGAAGTCTAAATTCTGGGCCTTAAAACTGCAGAACTGTCATTGTAAGGCATCAGGGCTCTGAGCTTTTGAGGGCAACTGAGAGCTTTCTGTAGGGAGAAGAACCCACTAAAGTAGTGCTGGATGTCAGTTTCAGGTTACGTTTGCTAAGGACACCTTGCCTGAGGAGGCTCATCCTGCAATTGAAATGACATGGTCCAGTGTGAACTGCCCCTGCCCATGGCGGGGGGGTGGAATGGATGACCTTAAGGTCCTTTCCATCACAAATCATTCCATGATTTTATGATTCTATGATGTGATGTGATGGAGGCTGGCATAGCTGAGGAATCCCACTCAAGTCAACAATTGCTCTACATGTATGCAAGATCCTACTTACCTGGATCTGATTGCTGGATTAATTGGGCAGAAGGCAACCAGCAGTACTGGCCTACAGGAGAGCTGCTCTGGCCTTCTTGGTGCTTCCAGCTTCTAATGCAGTGCAATCTTCCTTAAGTGCCCAAATCAGACAGCAGAGAATCTGGGGGATCACAGGATGAAATGTGCTGCCCCTTTCCCCTCCTAGAGTTGAAAGAAAAATATTTAAGCGACTGAAATAAAAATATAAGTGTCCATTAAAATTTGTGGAGTATGTATTTATCCCCCATAAAAAGTGTGAGTTAGAATTGGACATTTCAAGGCTGCTCCATAAAGAAAATTGCTTCTTCTCTTGGCATTCAGTGGTTTTCTTTGTGGAACTTTTCCATCAAAGCGCAGTATTTCAAATACCCATTCCCTCCCATTTCCCTCCAAGCAATAGGATGCTGACTGGGATTCATGCTCTGGTAGAAATCTGAAGAACTTTGCTATGGGGTAAAGAGCTTCAGACATCACTTGGGGGTTTTAGGAGCAGCAGCAATGGAAACCTCAAGGAAGATCTGATAAATCAAGGTCTCCCAGATATTGAGTCCCATTTCTTTCCAGTCTCCTCTGCCTGCTTTGGCCAGGCTCCATGACTGCAGATGGACCCCACCTCGCCATTTTTTCTGTTCAGGATTTGAATAGACAAAGTCAGAAGGTTCAGACCCAAACCTACAAAAGCATCATACTATTCAAATTACAGCACATAGTATTTTCGAGCCTTGCTCTGTCACTGCATGCACATAGTCTTATGTTAGGTCCTCTAGCTGCTCACACAGTGACAGAAGAATGCTCAATGCATTCAAAAGCAGCCAGTCCTGTAAGTGCTTATGGAAACACAAACGCCTTCAGATTTTAGATATTCTAGGCACCAAGATTAGGTGACAGAGGAATCAGAATTTGATCAAATTGCTTGGATCCCAGTTTTGGGTGCTATAAAAACACTTGAAGGATCCTTCCTGGACCCTGAATGGCTAAAAATCTTCACCTTCTTCCTTCCCCTCAGTCTAATCAGTGGCACATGCCTCTGTACAAGGAATTAAAGAGGGCCTTTCATTAAGCCAAACACTGTTTTTCCCCTCCTGCTTCTCCAGTTCTAGTAGCCCAGTGGATCTATATGCTCTTCTGGCTTGTGTTTCCTTGTCTGCTGCTTTCATTCTCAGTAGCTACATCTCTGTCTCATGCTGACCATATCAGGGCCATTTATCTCGATAAGATGGCTAATTTCCCTTGTCTGGTAGATCAGAAATTCCAGTCGGGATCTCAGTGACACCTGTATAAATCCAGATTAAATCCATTTTAGAAGTAGAAGGAGCATATGACCTGAAATCTTTAGGGGTTTCAGGTTTGTTGCCTAAATCACTGTGTGGCTAATTTACATTACAATAGATAGGCTCTCATTTTGTGGGTCTGTGTATGATTTGAGCAAACATTACTCTTCCTAGCACTTGCTACTACAAAAATGATACTTCTCTGGATGACCCATTCACTGTGAAAGCTTAGGGACTGGAAAGAAGAAAGCTACAGGAATTGCTTTGTTGGATGGTGGGGTTTGCTGTTTCATTTTTAGAAGCAGCACAGTGAACTTCAGCAATGAGAAAGGGCCGAGGACAACAACTACCAACCTTTGTCTTATCCTTTGGAACCCTAATACAAGCAAATGCCAGTAACCTGCAAAACCTGCAGAAAAACCCCACTGAATATGCTTTGGCCTGAGCTCAGCAGCTACATGGTGTTCACCAAGTCTCAAAACCTTACAAATTTATTTGTTAAGATGTTCAATGCCTATTTTATAAATCAGTCTTTAGAGTTCTCTGATGATAAGGAAATAAATATTCACTTTCTGAAAGCCACTAAAGAAAGAATTAACTGACTTAGAAAAAGCAGTGGTGGAAGCTAGGTCTGGATTCATGGGCTTCAGCAGCGCTGCCATTCAGATCTGATATTTCTCAACCTAAAATAGCACTAAATTTAATAATCTCTAACTTTTGTTCTAAGCTATGTCTTTAAATGGCATGTTTGTATATTTGCATACTCTGTTTGCTCCTGAAGTAAGCAGTCTCAATTAAAGAATTACCACTTTCTGCCACAGAAAACAACCCAGTTCTAAATACTGGAAAACAAAGCTTAGGAGGGTGAGAAAAGAATTTAGCACTCTGTTGTTCTGGTAATGTGGGATATTTCTGTGCTGTGGTTATCCATTGTTAGTAAATAGACAGATACACAGACCTTAACCAAGAGAAGCTGTGGCTGCCTTATCCCTGGCAGTGTTCAAGGCCAGGCTGGACAAGGCTTGGAGCAAGCTGCTCTAGTGGAAGGTGCCCCTGCCTGTGGCAGGGGTTGGAACTGGGTGATCTTAAGGTCTCTTTCAACCCATATCAGTTTGGGATTCTGTGATTCTATGTTAACCAGGTCCATCACGAATATGGATACTAGGCCAATGGCAAAGCTGCACAAACCAAGAGGCATTTTGGGTTTCTTTGTCAGTGTCAGTAGATGTCATCTTACCACTTCTAGTCATGTTTTAGTCCAACCAGGACTGCTGGCCCCTCAGCTCTGTTTGAATCCACACTTTTCCACAATATCAGAATACTGACTTTTGTTGTAATATGGTTGTGACCAAACTAATTGGTAATGAGGAGGCAGCCAAACCCCTAAAATAGATAAGCATTCATTCTGATGTTACTTGTACCATTAGCTGTAGTGCATCCTCCATTATCTTGAGCCCATAGTTTCCACTCAAGATTTATGCTTCAGATCTTTAACCCTTCTTTGTCCCATTAACCATTACATCCTGCCAGCATGCAGCTAACTGGGCAGGTCACCACACTGAGGTTCTGGTTAAATTCTGATGCCAGTATAGCAAAGAGCATGATTTTAGAGAAGACTGCACTCATGTAAGAGCCTGTTAAGGAAGGTGGCGTGCAAAGTGGTGGATGTCCAGTTTGAAGGATGGCCTGGAAGTATGAAGACCTCTTCCTTCCAGGCAAAGGAAGGAATCTAAGTCTGACTTACTCCTTTCCACCTGATGGGAGATGTTTGAGCAGGTTGCACAAAGCCATCCAGAAGAAAGAGGAGAGAAGTTTAAAGCTGAAGGCAGAGAGATAAAGGGCAGCCCACCAGTTTTGAACAGGCCCCTGGGTAAGCTGCAATTAATACACACTGAGAAAATATTTTTCAGGCTTCTGTATGAAGATTGGACGATGGACAGTCAAAAGTCACCAGAGCTGAGTAAGTGGCCATGCTTTCTTGCTCCTTGTAGTGCATGTAACGTCATCTCCTCTGCTTGAGGAGAGCAGGAGCGTAAAGAAGTAGCTTTTGCTTTAGCTATGGGCTGCTAATTTGGGACACTTTGCTTAGCTTCTCTCTACTTCATCACTTGACATCCTCTACATGGACTCAACAAAGTCTAAATGGAAGAACATGATAACAAGGCATCAAGTCACTTGTTCATGTGAAGTTCTTAAAAAGGAAAGGATCAGATCAGGACTGGCATTATAGCTGTGGTGGATTAATATTTAAGCATACATCCCTCCTTGCAGCCTGTCATCTGCAACACTGTCCTCCATCAAAACCCTCTTTAAAGCTCAGTGCTACAGCTGACGCCTCCGCTCAATCAGGACAGCAGCCAGGCTGGATGAGCTGTCTCGCAGGACATCACCCTCAGGCTGAAGGGCTCTGCCACGACTGCAGAGATGTCCTCCTGCTGCCTCTTGGGCTGCCGCAAGGTCAATGCAGCTAAAGCAGAGCAGCTCATGTGCTGGGTGGAACACACGTGGCACGTGTGCAATCCCAGCAAGCCTTCACATCAATCCAGCAAGAGGGTGAGCACCTGAGAGGGCCTTTGTAGTGTTGTGTAGGCACTTAGCTAAGTTCATCTGTATTTTGTCAGGTCTTCTGCTCCTCTAGCCAAGTCCAATGCACCATCTGCACAGTTTTGCTTGTAGTTCAGGCTATGCAATTCAAAATACAGATGCGTCACATCTGGAAAAGCCTTTCCTAGTTCACTTGTTACAAGTTAGACAGAAAGAGAAATGATGCTTGTGTAGAAGTGAGTCCTTCCTATTCTGCTCCTACAGTTGTGTCCAGCCATGGGAATTGGACTGCTTGATCTACAGGAGAGAGGAAGCCTATGAAAAGCCTTGGTTGGATTCTGGACACCTCTTGCTATGGACTCCTCAGGACTTCCCACAGCATGGAGACAAACCAGCAATGCCATTTTCTCGCTATCAGCTCCTGATACAAAGGGCCTGATACAATGTGTGTGTGGGTGTATGTGTGAAATCTGACAGCGTAAGTATGATGTCGTTTAGGTATTTTGGTACAGCAAAATGGAACAGAATTACTTTTCCTATTATCTTCTAAAAGTTATTGAAAATGACATGGAATATATTCCCTAGGAAAAAAAAAAGGTGGGTTTTTTTTAATGCAATTTCTTTGGCAGTTTATTCACTCGTTATTCATTCCCCCTCTCGCACATTGTGGAGGCTTTTCTATGATGAAACATTCTGTGCAAAAAAAAGAATGAACCCAAAAAAAAGAAGTATACTACTTCTTTAAAATATATTGCAAGAATCCTCATTTCCAGATTTTTATTGCAGCACTAGCTGGTATTCTTGCATGCAGTTTTGTAATTTATTCTGCACATTCCACTTAAACCTTTTTTCAATAGCATGATTTTATTAGAGTCAGCTCACTGGACTTTCCCAAAAAGGTATTTAAGATCAAATAAAACCAGTGCTTGGAAAAATATCATTACAATATGAAAGCAGTTACAAAAACATTAGTACTGCAAAGTTTTATTTCAAATGGCTGAGCCTGCTGTACCCCACGTTATTGCACTTCTACTTCCTCAGACACACTCACTGGAAAAATGGGAAAAATTGTCATCTTAGCAGTTTTTACCTGTTTCTCAAAGAAAAAAAAAAGCACTCAATTTATAGGGAGGCAGTTTTTTTCAGCACCACCATTAATAAGAGCAGCAAACTGTCCTTTGTTCCTGCATTCCTTGTCTATGCAGAGGATTGTTCTCCTCATGTCTTGGCAAGTGGCCCCCTCCAGGGAGCTCAGCAATGCCCTGGGGTGAGCGGGTTTGGGCTGAAGAGTGGATGCAGTGAGGTGGAAGCGTGGCTTGGCAAGTAGGGCAAATCTGCTGCTGATGCAAACAAGAAAGATTCGTTTCAGACATGAGTGAAGGGTGACTTTGCCTTTAGACAAAATACCCTCTGAGCTTTACCCTGCTGATGCTGTAAGAGGCGTGAGCAGTCAGTAACCACCAGCACCACTCACCACAGGGACTGCAGCAAAAGGCTAGTTCTGCAGGACTGAAGTCATTGGCTGCTTTCTCTCCAGCACCAGTCAGATGAAGCCATGGGTGAGCCAGAGAGATCTTGATGTTGCCTTGTTTCCCTAAGAACCAACTTCAAACCTCCATGGCAGAGTCAGCCTCCACTTTGGCTTAACCACCAGACTTGCATCTCCCATTCAACTTCACATCCAGGCAGTTAGGGCAAATATTTACCTTCTCCAGTGGAGGCTTTCATCAGAAAGGAGATAATTGACACTTGGACCTGGAGTTTAAGCTGATCCATGTTTGATGGTTTTGAATTTCATGGGATTTGTTTTAAAAGAGGTCTTTTGGGGGTGTTTCCCCTTTCAGAATTCAATAGAAAAACCCCTCTATTACTCAACTAAATTAAAATCTAATCTGGAGTATAAATGAAAATAAAGAAATGGAACAAAGGAAATAGTAATTGCTGCATCACCAGGTTCCATGACACAGTCCTTTTTTTCCCATTCTTTCTATTTGAATGCTTATATTTATTTATGGGACAAATCTGAGGAGAAAGTAGCCTTTTGAATAGCAAGTTGTGCTCCCCTTTTTCTCATCCCTTTGCTAGGCTATTTTTTTCCAAGCAGTAGGTATAGCAAAGCAGCCTCAACACACCCAAGTTTGAAGATGAGGCGTTATGTGTGGACTTTGAAATCCTCTTTTAAAACTGTAAGTTACTGTTCATATTACTTTTCTAAGTAGAAATATGCTTAAAAAGTAAAGTCTTTATTGCTTCTTAAAAGGCGTAGTGCTCTGTGATAAATTCTCATATTTTGACTGTTAATATGTTTGAATGAAAATTATTTATACATTTTGGTGAGGTTGAATGGTTTTCATTTGATTGCTGCCTCTGGAAATGAAAGCAGAGTAGCAGGAAATTTACATGTCATGCTGTGATGTATATCCAGATTATGAGATGATTGTGCAGCAGATGAACACCAAGTAAAATCATTTGCATCAAACTGTGACAACTGCAATTCCTGACAAGGCCTCTTAGTTTTTTGGGCTATTATCATTGTACAAGAATATAATCTATTGACAGCAGGGCTGTTTAATACATTTAAAGGCAGACAGTGGAAGAAATCTTAACTGTTTTCATTCACCACTGCACAAGGGTGCAGATCAAAAGTGAATTATATTTAAAAATATGCATGTATGATGATAAGATGCATGACATTCATCAACCTGTTTAGTCATGGTTAAGCTGCGATGGTGAAGATCCAATATTACTGCCATATGTGGTCTGAAATAGAGACGTGAGACTGAAAATTATATTATTGCCCAGTAGAAGTGAATAAACAGAGGGAGGCATTCTTTCTTAATCTTTCTTAATCTTTCTTCTTAGATTAAATTCTGCTCTTCTGTACTTTTGTAGAAGTATTGGGTCTTAACTTCAGCTAAGGAAATTTAAGCTTTTTAAATCTGATGGCGGTTTATTCCCTTTTCTGTGATAAAAAGTATCCCTTTTTTTTGTCTGTAATAATAATAGAGTTGCCTTTGTAGGACCTCCAATATGAACTGATTGTGGATCAAGATCCAAATAAACACTGACGCATTACATTTCCTATGTCAGGTGTGATCTTTTAAATTATTGGGCTAAATTAATGAAGATCTTAAAAGAGAAAGTGAAAAACATATTTTATATGTAAAACCCTCACATTTCACTGCTCTTTACAAAATGCTGCAATCCCCTCCAAGGTCCAGGGTAAGCAATTCCTGACATACTTCTGCTTCAGAGCATTTTAATGTGAAAAATACTGCTGAAGCCCTTCATCACAGCAGTCAGAAGGTAGCTGTTACTGTGAACACAGCCCTGAAAGCCCAGCTCCCTGACAATGCTGGGCTCCAGCCTGCGTGTGTGCTGCAAGCCAGTGAAATGCTGATACTGGAGTGCAGTCTCTGCAGAAAAGATCTGCCCCAGGGTACCTTCAGGGCTGTGCTGGTGACTGTAGCACCACAACTGACTGATGGACATAGATGGGGGTCTTGCACGGAGGTAAATTTTAAAAGGCTTTATTACTCGTTCTTAATCCTCCCACAGGGAGAATAGGAGAGTAGGGTGAGAAATGAGAAGTCTATGGAAGGGACAATCCTGCTAAGCTGTACAGGTGGAAGGTTGATGTGCGGGAAGCAACTAGTGTCCGCATCAATAAAAAGTAGAGCTGATGTGGGGAGGTGCAGCTCAACCACAACTCAACCAGCCCTGTGTGAGCAGGAACAGATTTCAGTCTCACATAGAAGCTGGATGCTTTCAGATGAGCTCACTTAGATTTGGAATCATGGTGCAGAAACTCTCAAGCCACGTCAGCACAGGATCACAGGCTGCATGGTAGCCCTTATTCAGGACTTAACCTGTTTTCCCAAGCTGAACGGCTTGAACCTGAGCAAAAGCAGCTGAACTGCTCGTTGATTCAGCCTGGTTTGCCTCAGCTCTACACTGTGCCACACTATCTACCTACCTCAAGGCATGTCTCACCCCAAAATCTCCAGAAGCCCATTCGCATCTGTGGAGCTCCTACAGGCAGTCATTACCAGGGGAGGAGACAATGGCCAATCCCCAGAAAGGCTGTGTGCAGTAGGGACAGCGTAGGGCACAAACAGCCTGGGGAGCATAGAGAACCACGGGCAAACACAAGGCATCCAATTCACCATAAAGGGAAGAATTTCAGCACACTTGTATTAACTCCAGCATTAAGAATAAAGAGAGATGGAACATTTAAAAAGTGCTAGTGTTTAAAAACTGCTTTCTTGCATTTTCCTTGCAGTCATCAAGACTAGCATCTTTTTCCCTTAAGGTAACCCAGGCTCTCCTGTTCACATGTGTACAGCTGCTGGAGGTATTTTGGACAAGCAGGAACATGATTATTTCTGAGAGCTTCACAAAAATGGCCGAAGTTGGCACCATAATACTATGCACACAGTAATGCCAGGAGATTCCCAGGTGCAGTGCCTGGATATAGCAAAGTTTTCATTAGCCCAATATTATGTTAGAAAACCAAGCAAAGACAAAGGGCTAAGAACCCCTGGATTCTTTTTTCCCTCCACTTTTAACTTGTGTGACGCAATACCAGTCACCTAAGCTAGCTTTTTGTCAGTCCCCTAATGATAAAAGGGGAAATACGCATTATTTCTTACCTCCCAAAGCTGTCAGCAGGGTTGATTCATACTGACAAAGGCATTTCTAGTGTGATATGTAAGGAGTAGTTGCTCTCTTGCCACCTCAGGCCAGATTCCCATTGGCAGTCCATTCCTGCCTTTGCTTGCACTTTCTGTGAAGTGGGCTCTGGAGATCCCAGTGGGATGTTGTAAGCTGTAAAAATGGTTGGAAATAAAGAAGTTAGTGATTTTGCCAGCCAGCAATGATGCAAACACAGTTTTCTCTTAAGACTGAGATAGAAAACTGGGGTATGCTCCTAATAATCTGCAAAATCCATTGAAATTAATGCTCATTTTGCTTCACCAAACTCTCCAAATATATGTAGAGTTTCATCTTCTCCTGTGTTGTGTTCAAGATAATGATAAAAAGGGGTCATTTTCCTGCGGATAGAAAGGGATGCCATTCCTGCTTCAATAATATGGAAAAAAACTTGACTAGGACAAGAAAATATTATCCACGTTCATTCTGGTGATAAAGAAAAACATGCATAAAAGGTTATGGACAAATGGAATTTCTATCATCCAAAAACCAGAGAGTCCTTTCCATGCATCATCAGACTTTCCCTTCTACCCCCATCGTGAGAGTGCTTATCCCCAGCAAACGCCATATTTTCTTCCTGGCACCACACTGCTTTTTCTTCATTGTAGATGCTCACACTTGTTTCATTAGTGCTCAGGCAGTATAAAGTTTCTGTTTCTAATACTACCATATTACCATCCTACTTCCATAACAAGAAGCCTGAGCATGTCACCAGCTATCTCATTATCATTGCAAAGCGTGAAGAGCTGACACTGCTGTGCATGCATTGAAGTCGTTCAAGCGGCCCAAGACTTGTGGTTCCAGTATTCACACAGCTGAAATTCGTTCAGTTTTATTACCATTATTGATTCATCTGACTCCAAGATCCGGCCCTATGGGTTAGGAAGATAACAAACAGAACATGGAATACACCACTAGACTCAAAGACACAAATTTAAGCAGCACTACCCTTCTCCCTTCCCCTCAATACCTGCCTTACTACCTGAATTCTGCCACTGGAGGACACCCAACCAGTCCCACCACTGATGACACCAACATGCCCTTCAAGGCCTGAGTGCTGACGGGAGCTAAAGCCCAGTTCAAGGCTGTAACACTCCAGAACATTTCCATCTCCTGAATGGAGATTTCTGCATGTTGCTTTATTTTGACATTGGAGAGGATGCTGCATTTGGTAAGGCAGCTAAATACAAACCATTTGGGGGTCTTTCAAATGTCAGCATAGCGCTAATATGAAATCAAACCTGTTTTTATTAGATACTCCTGATTCACCAGAGAAAACCTACAGATTAAAAAGTTATCAGGTTTATGATGTCGTCCTTTTTGGAGCTGAGGAGCAGCTGTTGCTACATAACAGCTCTGAGCATGATGAACATTTTGGGAGAAGGGGTAATTTTTAACTGAAAAAAGAATGTTACTATTCCAGAGGAAAATCTGGGCACCAACTTCATTTGACATGTGTAATAGACTGTGATAGTTTTTTGGGGACTGCACGATGCAAAGTAAAACGAAGCTGGTAATAAGCAACTTGGCATTTATTCTTTATGTAGGAATATTTGTTCCTCAAAGTCAGACTATGTGGAATATTAGCATTTGGATAAATTATTCAACACTTTCTCGAGAACGCAAGGGGAAAAAATCTTTCCAGCATTATAACATGACAATCTACAGGGTAGTAGAAAAAGAAGGCTGTCATTTTTTCTTCAATTACAAAAGGCAAATATTTATTATTTATAAGTATTCGCCTTGTATAGGCTTAAATGTTATTTATGAACCTGTTGCATAGTGATTTTCAATGTAACTCATTATTTTTAGCCTTAGGGTGTTGTAAAGGAGCATGGATATATTTAATGACACTCTGCTAGTCAGCGCAATTACACTGTAATCATTATGTAAAATGTGCTATTAATTAAACCAATTTCTAGTTAGAACATTCTCTTCTGCAGGGCTTAATCTTAATCTCTGGCAATCTTTCTCTCTGTTTTTCACCCATTAATTATCTGATTACTTTTTCAGTTACATATGATAAAATGTGTTTTTATTTTTAGGCTTCATATGCTCAATTATTTGTATTTATCACACCATTTGCCTGAATTATTGAAAAGGCCTTATTTGCCAAACAAAAGAGAACTAAAAAGAAACAGAAGATGAGGCAGTTACCTGGGAGTTAACAGTCGTGTGATGGTTGACAACCGCTTCTGATATTCTTTTTAGAGGTTGCAGGGCTGAATTTCATTTCCAGTTCAGAAGCATCTCCTCTTTATCCTAATTACCACACAGAAATCTATACCTATTTTTAAATGCTTCATTTAAACACAGAGGCAAATGTCCATATTTTCCCCCATTGGACTGGCTCTTTATGTTAGTATTTTGTTAAAAGAAACATAGTTATACTAAAACAATGCTCATTCTTAAAGGAATTGACATAAGCACCAACCAAATAATTATTCTGAAGGCATTATGGTATTTTTCTGTCACAAATGAATACTGTTAACAATTCCAGTTTAAAATAATGCCATCTGAATGTCTACTACCCTTCAGAAAAGGAAAAAATCACCTAGTTTTTTCAGTCATCCTTGCTCTGCTCTGCAATGACCCCTTGTGGAAAAAAGACTTGAAAAGAGGACGAATCGGCTCTAAAGCCTCTGTATTCCCAGGAAATTTGATGTAAATATGTAAGAGCAAAAACGTTTTGCTCCTGCCAAGCTTGATGGTCAGGGATCATGGACTAATAAACCTGAATAGCGTGAGGTCCATTTTAATTAAGTCCCAAGCTTTAGGAGGTCTTCATCTTAGGGTCTCCATGTCAATGTCCCTACTGCTGTCCATGCAGTGGATAAGGCTAAACTACCACCACCTGCCATGATGCTGCGTGTGGAACCATCCCTCCTGCTTAACCTTTGCAGTTGCTAAAATGTCACAGCACCATAGAATCATGGAATGGGTTGGGTTGGAAGGGACCTTAAAGCTCATTCAGCTCCAACCCCTGCCACAGGCAGGGACACCTTCCACTAGAGCAGCTTGCTCCAAGCCCCTGTGTCCAACCTGCCCTTGAACACTGCCAGGGATGGGGCAGCCACAGCTTCTCTGGGCACCCTGTGCCAGCGCCTCAGCACTCTCACAGGGAAGAGCTTCTGCTAAGAGCTCATCTCAGTCTCCCCTCTGGCAGGTTAAAGCCATTCCCCTTGGCCTGTCCCTACAGGCCCTTGTCCAAAGCCCCTCTCCAGGCTTTCTGTAGCCTCTTTAGGCACTGGGAGCTGCTCGAAGGTCTCCCCAGAGCCTTCTCTGCTCCAGGCTGAACAACCCCGTTAATCATAATGAGTGATGGCAATCAGAAATACCTATTACAAAAAAACAAAACCAAAGCAAACCAAACTCCATCCTCTGGATTTACACGGGTGTAAGCGAGGGGAATAGGGCCCTGCACAGTGTATGCGCTTCCTCATCTCATCCCATACTGTGAAGGTTGTCACCTGCACCAGTAAACAAGAAGCAGATGGCCAAAAATCACATAATCATCAATCTAAACCACCCACTGAATCCACCACGTAATCCAGCGAGCAGTTGTCACTGTGCTAAGAGACACCCAGCAGAAGATCAGGGTCCTGGTCCCAAATGACTAACATCTTCTGTACTCTAGCTTTAATTAAAGAAGTAAAAACCCCTAGGAAAATTGCACCTAGCCAGTTAATAAGGTTTTGAAGGTTGGGGCAGAGTCACTTGAATATAAACTTCTTTCTCCTTAAAAGTATGAGAAGGATGTCATAGATTCCCTGAAATCCTCTGGCATTTTCCAAGAGAAATTCAAGCATAAAACCACATTCCTGCATCCCGCCCTGCAGGCTGATCTCACTAAATGGCTGAATCCAGCCCAGCTTTCATCTGGTCTCACTTTATGCTTCACCTGAGGACAATGGGAGTCTTTCCATCACAGCACCAGGACCTGGATTGTGCCTTTCAGGACACATATGTAGCTCTGTCCCAACTTCTTTTCTCAGAGGGAGCCAAGTACCTGAGCAGGACTGAGGCGATTAGATTATGCAGCAACATTCACTCAATGGGTTACCCTGGAAAGAAGGGAAGGGTGTAGGGGGAGCAGAGAGCACTTTCTCTTGCTGTCTTGAAGGCAGGTCCCGACCTATTCAGGTTGGATGTATAAACATCTCAGAAGGCTCATCAGCCAGGGCAAACGTTCTTTTGTTTCTCCTCTATGTTATTTTATAAAGAGCTTATAACTCAGTTTCTCGCTGACCTTGCAGTGGTTACTAAAGTAATTTGGTTTAAAGATGAAGTGTCCTTGAATACTTCCCTCTATACATTAAGTGCAAATATCAATTTCTTCGGTATTTGGTGTGCATCTCTCTTCTACTCTCAGCTATTTATTTCATGAACAAACCTATCAGTTGTGGACAATACAAGGAAACCTTGTTTTATGTTTTAAATGACTGATGGGTAGTAGACAGCGCATCATCCCAGCAGCATCCCTTCTGTGTAGGGTACCATAGGATCCTGGTGGCAATTATGATGATGGCCTGTCAGGACTATGTGTGTCACTTGGAAATATTAAATAGGTTTTCTTCCTTTTCAGGTGTAAAAGATCCAAATGACCCCTTCTGTAGCCAAAAGCACGGCACGTGTAATGGGGGGGACAACTGGTGGGTACTCTGGAGGAAGAGTATGTGACCACTTTATGCTTTACAACAGGTTCATTCAGCTCTCTGTGTGTGTTTCTTAGAAAGTAAATCTTTACCTGGAAGAATTCACGCTTCTGGTTAGTGCTGCCATTTCTGCTGTATCAACGCTTTCTCTACTGCTCCCTTTCTGACTTGGGTTTTGTGCTGCAAGTCAATTATTAGATCACAAAAAACCCCAACAACCAAACCCTGACACAGGACTGAGCCATTTTCCTAGAGGAAGAAAACAACTCTTCCCCAGTAGAGGAGCAGATAAATGCTGCTGCAGTCAGCTCCCACTCAGAAACTTGGACTTAAGATCAAACCCTTTCAGCTTCACTTACAGGAACACAACACTGTCAGCTACAGCTGCCCACCACGTTCTTTTGCTTGGCCACTGGCTTCCAACTCCTCCTGCCACATGCTGCCTTTGCTAAATATCCTTAAAACACTGTTTTGCCCAGTGAAGGGGTATCTGCAGGGAAGGCAGCCATGTTTTGAAGGTAGAAAGAGGACTTCAGGTACCACATCTCTAATTCTGGAATTTTTCTTATGCTCCAAAACAAAGCAAAGATGAGCCACATCCTCAGCCACTGCCCACCTTCCCTGGTACAGCTCAGTGCTGGTACGGCTGGAGCAGCCCTTGTGCCACCCTCAATGGCCCCCAGCACCTCCTTATTCAAAGCAGGGTCCCAGTTCACACACTGCCCCGGCTCCTCACCAGCAGTCGGTGGCTTTCCCATTTGAACGGCACTCCAGCACCAACTGGAAATCCCCATGAGACCCATTCCAGCAGTTTACTGGTTTCTCAGTGTTGCCTGAGGTAAGAAAAGCAGCTGCAAGGGAGAGGAGGGGTCAGTTCCAATGTTATATCCACAGGATAGCAGTGCACCAAAAGGGCTTGAAAACAGAGGTCATAAACTCCTTGATGGAAAAGTAGGAATTATGGCTTTGGGGCACAGTGCATATCCACTGCCCATCTTCTCAACATAAACCTGCCCAACCCCAGTCTCACCCTACACACAGTAAATACATACATACGTAGGAAAATGTGTAAGAATAATGTCTACAGATAGTCCTTAATGGAAGTAGGAAAGGGATCATGAGTGAGGTCTCATCTGGGATCCCACATTACATTTCATCAAGCTGTTACCCTGCCATGCTCACGGTGCAAAGAACATCTGAATTTCCTCATCTTTCTCCTTTCCCCATTTTGAACTTCATTTCCAGGCTGCTCTTTCCTGGATGAACCCAGGCTCCTCTTGCAGGCTCCAAGGGAGCCGTGAGCTCACTGAGCTGGCAGCAGGTAGCTTGCAAAGAATCCCTGGCGAACAGTTCGCCACAACTCTATTTTTAATATACATTGCTGACCCTAATGATGGTCTATTGAGATGAGGGCAAGGAATGTCTGATCAAGTGGAGATTAATTTTTGACTGTGCTGTCTGGAAATGCATGAAAATGCACTCCTTTTTCTATTTAGACTCACAGGATGCCTTGATTGATTGACTAGTTTACAAATGAAGGTGATAAAATTAGGTTGAAGACCACATACATTTCTTAAAATGAGTCTGGCTGGTCGTGGAGACAATGAGGTTTGGACAGATTGTATTGCTGGTTTAGGCAATCTTCTGAACATGTCAAGATTTATAGACCTGTACTGTAATGTTACAATTGCAGCTCACTGATATAGGTTTCTTTGCAAATTCTTTCCCATTTTATTTGAAAAAGGCCATTAGAGAGTTATAGACTATTGAAAAAGCTTTCTCTTTGCTAACCCTTAATAAACTCTTCCAAACAAGGACTACTGCATTTTTGTATTAAATTTAGACCAAAATCTATAAAACATGTTCTCCCAGGTTTGGATAATTTGATTATTATTGTCTAAATGGAGTTATGGTTCATATTGGCTTGCAAGAGTGTACATAGTAAATAAAACCTAAGTTAAGGTTTGTACAAGATCTTAGGACACTGAGGCTTTTTCACTCTTCATTTGGATTACTGGATTTTTGGGAATGGTTAATATATTTCCCCAGGTTGAGGAATTATCCAAATAAAATCCTCCTAATGTAGTGCTGAAATTAATGTTGCATTGAGCTAGAAACAAATTACTATTAACATTTCTTTATTCTTAGTGTTGCACAAATACCCACAGAAGCCCTGGGATTTCCTTAATAAAGCAGACAAGGTTTACCAAACAAATGAAAACAGACGGCGATGGGCTTCATGCAAAATTAAAACCCATGATGACATTAAAAATCATTACAGGAGAAGAGCAATAGATAAGATATCAAAGCTCTTTATGAATTAATAATAAATTCTATTTTATACATTTTGCCGTCAGACTAATGTTATCCAAGAACGTTGTCAGTGATGTCCTCGAGAGGGGGCCTGGGTATGTTTAAAATGGGAGCTCCCAGATTTTGTGTTCATGTCTTCTCTACCTGGAAAAAACCCACCAAAATGTGATGCTTCCATGTGTTTGGAGTGCTTGAGGACTGGGAAGAGAGGATCAATTGGTTTGAACAACCAGTCAGCTATACACAGCTCTCAGGAGAGAAATTAATAAATATATTGATTTTTTGAGATAAATAATAATAAATACATTGATTTTTGAGATAATAATATATATCTTGACTTTTTATATTTATTGTGTCAATGGATGTCATAAATACAGAGCTCAGCATGTTCTGTCTCACTGGGGAGAGGGGTGAGGACATCCTGACACAGGACAAGACTGGCTCCATTCCCTGGTATGGAGCCATACCTACGAAGCAGAGTGTGTGAAGCCCTGGGAGCAGCAGCCGCATTTTTGGGATGGAAGCCTCAAGGGAAATGCTGGATGCCACCAGGACCCATCAGACAGATGAAAGAGGCTGCTCTAATGAAGCCTTGTGGGAACATTTCCACCTCCCAAAGGAGCTTAGAGGTAGGATGACCAAACCCGCTTGGGCCTTCCTCATTCTCTGAGCTGCAAAAAATGCATCCTTTGTTGGGGTAGGGCATAAAAAGCCCAACTGCATCTGCCCCAGGGGCAGGCTTCACCCTCACCCAGCAGCACCTCGCTCCAAGCTTTGGCAGAGCTCCTCATTTCTCCACCTCCCCAGGACCTGCTGGGCCATGAAGCAGGATTTTCTCTCAGTTAATTTACCTGTGCCTTCAGGGGAGATCCGCCTTTGCCTAGCCTAAGCACAGCATCCCTTACTTCAAAGTTCACCCTTGAAAACCAACACTAATAGGGATTTTGGAAGGTGAGGATCACAAATCAGGATAAAGATGAGGCTGTCCCTCTGCAGAAGGGGTGTAGGAGTACACAGCCATGCGCTGCAGACCCCATAGGCACGGCTACATGCCAGCACCGCAGGGTTTCTCTGAGGTTTAGATTCTCAGTCGTGAAGAGCTGTGAGGGGAAGAGTGGGGAGAGATCTGCCCGGGAAGTCCGCAACACCAAAACATTACTCATCTAACACTTGGATATTGACAGCAGCAGATCCACGAGCTGCTGCTTCTCCAAACATCCCGAGCTTGCAGCCAGCCCTCCACAGCTCGTGGGTCACTGCTCTGTCATTTCTATTTCAACCAGTTGGTGTGCGGTTTCTCCTCTTTTGCTAGCTCCACATTTTAAAAGAACATGGATAAGAGAAGAAACCACTAAATACATGAAGTCTGAAATAAGCTGGCTACTAAAGACCCAGCGAGCAGATAGGTTGTTTTCCTGTAGAGCTCTGGTAATGTATAGGAAGGTTAGCAGAAGAGGGAATTTCTCGGGCTGGTGCACTGACCACGCTCTGAGCTTTTCACCCTGCTGAAGATGATCTGAGGTGATTTTAAACATAAATAAACCCCTGTATATTGAGGGAAAAGCAGCACTAAGCAATAGAACAAATGCTTTCTAAATCTGATGCTAAATTTCCAATCAGAAATGAGCTAATTTTCAGTTCTTTGCTTCTCATACATAAAAATCAGATTGCCTATTTAAAACACAGCATTAAAGGAGAAGAAAATAAAAGCTGGCAAATCAGAAAAGACCTTGGTTTTCCTGGTTTAAACATGATTACTTCACTCTATCTATTCTAATGTACTTGAAAGCAGGTTTACTCTCCTCCCACCATAATAACAGCAACTCCTGTAATAGCTCTAAATGTTTCCTAGGAATGTATGAAACCTTTGAGCAGAGGTATTTAAAGGTTTAGATACATTTGAAATACAGCTATTTTTCAATTCTCTAAGCCAGCCAATCCAGGTGCCTGTTAGTCTACAAGTGTCTGCCATCTTTCTCTGATAGTGGGAATAGACTGATGGATCACTTCCCTGTGTCACTGCTCTAGACTGGTGACAATCAGCGAAATGATTGTGTCTGCCTCTACACATATCTGTAATTGATTGCCTAAACCCTAAGACTCTCTTTCCCAGTTGATATGATGGAACATTGGACTGAAATCACTCTCGATGAGGAGGAGTCAGGACCATTTGTTATTTACTTCTTTCCTTGCACCTTTCTTCTACCCTGCTTGAATTGTCCCACAAGAACACATTATGGTAATCAGACAGAATGTATGTATAGGAATCAATCAAAAGGAAAGCCGTCACAAGAGTTATGACATTACAAAGTCTGTTTGTAACTTTTGATTTATGGAAGATTTTCTGGTTTATAAATTGAGAGTGAGGCATGTTGGGATGGCTTAACCCTTGAACTCCTCAGTGGAGATAAAAAAGCAGTGGAAAAGGAGAATATAGAATGAGCAGAGCCTGTCTTCCCTTACTCGTAATCACTGGATTATGAAATGAGACTAATGTTATTTTCTTTATATTTCCAAGTTGTAAATGTTTTCGTATGAAAGAAAGATGCTTCACAGGAAAACAAATAAAGAGACATCCTGCCAGAAGACTTTATAATCAAAGCTATGAGTCTGTTAAGACTATGCATATGCTTAATTTTTGTGCTGTGGCATCCAAGAACAGTCCATCTCTGCTCACCAAAACATATGCTTAACTTCATCTCTGAGCCTTAATCTGATTGAACTCAATGGGTTCTAAGCACACACTTATCTTTAGACTTTAGGAGCTTTGCTAATGCTGATGAACTTAAACATCTGCTTCCCGCCACTTTGCTTTTCACCTCTGCGTGGTCCCACTGCCTTCAGGACTGAGACCCGGTTTTTCAGCATGCGCTTAACCACGCAGACATGAACAGAAAAGATGTATCAGATCGAGTGCATGCACAAAGGTGCGCAGAGCTGGGGCTGAAAGGTAAATATAACATGTCAAAGGAATGCTACAATAGCGTGGAAAAGATATATTGAACATCTTACACAGTTCTTTATATCTCAGGAGATGTGTGTGTGCATTGATGAATGGCTCTGTTTGTATAAGAAAAATACTTATATGTACATACTTGCATATACCTATTTTCTTCCCCCGTCTGCATTACCCTTTTGATGTGTTAAACATATTATTTTGGTTTTCAAAAGTGCATTTGGAAACTCTCAGCCCTACCACATCTTCAGTTACCACTAACCTTTCCTCTTTCAGGACCTCCAGACAGCACCTTGTTTCTAAGGGGTTATGCCACTTTGTTACACTGATTTAATTGCTGACATGGTGCTGTCTGAGCTAAGCAGTTGTTTTTCTGGAGGAAAATTGTTTTTCCATGACATTTTGCTTGAACACTTCCTCATAAAAATAGGCCCTGTTAAATAGCTGCTGTATTCTAGATGGGAATGGATTTCAGCGAGGAATGCAATGGCTTCGGAATGTGTGTATACAATGGTCTAGCTCTCAAGAAATGTGAGAGGCCAATGTACTGGTAGGACTTCTGCATCTAATTCAGAAGACCCGTCTATTCTCTCCCCCTAAAACTACATTCTGCCTTCATGGAAAACATTATAGAAATTGCTTTTTGGATCCTTTGCTGAAATGTATCCAAAACACTGGAAAATCTAAGACTGGAAGTATAAGCTGGATACCCACCATCTTTTATATGAGACATTGTAGCTTTTACCACTCATAATGTTTAGAGGCACATCACAATAGGAAAATGGATGAAGTGGGGAGCAGCAGTATTACCACTACTTGGAAAGATTTTGTGAAGTCTTTAGGGTATCCAGAGGTATATCACCAGAGTGAAGTCACATTGCACTAAATTCCACATATAAATCTGGAGCTGCTTCATGTGACTTCAGTGGGATTAGAATTTAGTTTTTATATATTGCGGCAACAATTTAGAGCTTTAGCCAAGGACCAGACCCTATTGTGCTGAGAGCTGGATGAAACCCAGCATGGAGGCTCTTCAAAGAGAACACCAAACCCCCCGGTTTACAGTAGCATGACTCCAGCTTTCAAAGTCATCCCAAAGAGCAGAATTTAGCTTAGCCCATGCTCAAAAAGTTGCACAGTTTTCATACATTTACCTGATAATCTTGCAGTGGAATGTATTTAGCCATTCTGCTGACAGCTGTACCCATTTTATTGGCTAATGGCTAAAAGAAATCAAGTTTTCTTTTTAATAGCACAGCAGTCCTTCTCTGCTTAATCTCCTTCTTCAGCTTCAAACTGAAAGCTAATCAGATTGCAGATCCCACCGGGCACACTCTGTGTTTTTTTAATACGTTAGGAAACCTCTATCACTATCACTGGAAAACTTAAAAAACCATTTAAAAACAAAAAAGAGAAATAAATGAAAATGTTATGAACCTGGAAATGTTAATTAAGTCATTTTCAAAGAAAAGGCTTTTGATTCAGAATAAAATGCCATGTCACTTATTAAGAGTTAACATTTTTTTCCCCTAAAAAAGGTTCAACAATGAATTCAGAATCATTAACAAATTTAAGCAATATAAATGGATGCTGTGAAGTTCTGCTGTTAACTGCTACAGACAAGCTACGTGGTAAATAAAGGCCCAGTATAATGTTTGTATTCATTTCCCTGTGTCAGGATATCACCTTTGATCTTTTACAAGCCTATTTGCCCCTCATGGACAATACAAGAGTATAATTCAACCTCCTCCTCCTCCTTATGATTTTTCTCCTACTTAGAGATGTACTTGGACCAAAACTGCAGACCAAATACTGAAATATTAACATTTACAAAGCCCAAAGCTTGATCTGGATTTAAATCTTACTGCTGGCTTGAGTTACATGTAACGATCCACAACACCCTTTGGATCCAAGACTTGAAGATACACATAGGATCTTGATTTTACTCACTGGTCAATATTTCATGCTTAGAAAAAAATAAGCTGATGGTGAAACGTTATGAAAGGGAAGAAAATGACAATGATGGACAGAAACCACCAAACGCCAGTTCCCATAGAGCAATGGTTCCAGCAGCAGGTAACTCAAGAAACCTCCATACCTATGTATCTGTCCCATGCCATCACTCCCCATGGACCAAGGCTAGTGACAGCAGTTTTTGCTTTGTCTATATGTCTATGTCTGACTGACCACAACCTGTAGAGTACCTCTCCTTTTTGGGGTTGCCAGGGTGAAAGCTGTGGGGTGCAGGCAAAGCTCCAGACCCTGCACCTGGAGGCAGATCATGAAAAATTCAAGTTGTTACCATTTGTTCCCTAAATACCAAAAAGCTGTTATTTAGGCTTCTTTCTCATTTGAACCAAATTAAGCACTTTAACAGAGGATCCTTCTTCTGTTTTCTTTGATTCTTCCCACCACTACACACGTGTACTCTTGCAATCCTTCCCTGGCAGTACAGATCAGAAAGCCACACAGACAAACAGTGTTTTAAGCAAGCTGCTCTAGTGGAAGGTGTCCCTGCCCATGGCAGTGGTTGGAACTGGATGAGCTCTAAGGTCCCTTACCAACCCAGACCAGTCTGGGATTCTATGATTCAGCAATCCTAGGCGAAAGCCTCCTGGTCAATGAGGGGCCACATCCTAATCCAAGTCTTGGAAACACTTTGGAAAATGATCCCCTTCTTCAGATAAAATGCAATAAAATAAAATAAGGACCAGAAAACCAAACATTTCAGAATCAGTAAATAGAACTGCAGCATCAGCAGAATTTACTTTGTGGGGCATTCTCAGAGTGCTAACCAGAGTATTTTCCTCTTCCATAGCCCTGCATTGCTGTGATCAGGACACTGTTATGACCTACAGACAAGAGGAACTGCTCTCTGTGATATTTCATTCCTTTTGGTTAGCTTGGGGTAGTAATGAACAAGTCACAGCCAAGTGAATTAATCTCTCTGGCTCTCCAGAAATGAAACTTCATGTACAGCAATTTGGTCTTCATTGCTTTTACACTGTGCCCTTTCAATAAGATTCTTCATAAAAAAGTAAAATTAAATTAAAACCAGTGGAAAGTGTGTTTTAACCACTCCAAAAATGCTCGTAGATTTTCCATTAGGCACATACATGGTTCAGCAGCAGGTAAAATTAGGTATCTGTGGTAAGCATCTTGCACATCATTTAGACTTACCAAAACAGATACTGCATGTCAAATTAACCTCACCAGCTGGCTCCTCATTGCTTATTTGGGGCCCGGGCATGATCATAGCAAACTTTCTTTTACTGCAATGCAATCAGGAGCAGTGGGGATGAATCTTAGCATGAGGACACAACCAGTTAGTATAACTAGACCCACAGTAACTCAATCAGTTGACCAGATTTGAGGTAGTACCAAAAGCCAGAGAGGAAATCTGAAGACCTGCTGCATGGCAGAAACCCTTTGGACTTTTGCTTCTTATGCCCTAACTATTGCTGGTATTTCAATGATTTATGGCTTTTATTATTTAAATTATCATTCTGGTATTTCCTGGAAAATTTAACTGCTTTCCACTCAACAGATCGTTCAAGCCACCACTCACCTCTAAAGCACATGAATTATCCCATGCCTATTAAGCACACACAAAATTCCAGTTGCTTGAACGTTATGTTGATTTAAACCTTGATAAGCACTGAATAGGAAATGTATATTTTAATAGTTACTTAGATCAATTAACCCTCATTAAACCAGTTGGTGTTTTATCAACATAAACCAAATATAATAAACATCTCCAGAGCCCAACTGTATTCTGAGGACATGCCAATTAATTTGGAACGTGGTATTAGCGGTTTACCAGTGATGGCATAAACATGTATCTATTACATCATTGTTAATCTCTGTAAATATGTTTTTAATAACCTCATGGTATTTAGTCAGCATACAATAACTCTCTCATTAAGCTTGAATTAAATGCATGGTTAAGCATATTAAGAACACTTAATTTAAAATGTTACCAACATTCTTCATATTAGGTTTCAATGTGGCTGCAGTTTCTTGGGATTCATAGAATAGAATCATAGAATCATAGAATGGTTTGGGTTGGAAGGGACCTTCAAAGCTCATCCAGTTCCAACCCCCTGCAATGAGCAGGGACATCTTTCACTAGATCAGATTGCTCAGAACCATATCCAGCCTGACCTTGAATGTCTCCTGGCATGGATCATCCACCACTCCCTGGGGAACCTGCACCAGTGTTTTAGGTGGGATTGCAGGTGGTTGCCCAAGTTTGGCAAAATCCCTGGCCCTGTGGCTTTCTTCTCTATGTCCATTAAGAGTCTGATCTAGCATTTTATAAGTACAGAGCCACTCAATCCATGTAGTGTTAAAGCCCAGACTGGATGAGGCTTTGAGAAAGCTGGCCTAGTGGAAGGTGTCCCTGCCTGTGGCAGGGGATTGGACCTGGATGAGCTTAAAGGTCCCTTCCAACCCAAACCGGCCTGTGTTTCTATGTAAAAGAGACAATGATTTATTTATGAGCAAGAACGTTCATGCGCCAAAGCAAACAGAAAACTTCGAGCAGATAAACTGTTTTCCAAAAAACAAAACAGAGGCTCTAATAATAAAAAAGGAAAAAAAAAAAAAAAGGAAAAAGCTATCTGCTGGAATAACAACGAAGAGAGTGTTGCTGTACATGATTTTTCATTTATGGACAGCTGGAGACATTAATATAGCTGCCTACGGGTTGTGCATTGCTGTTCCCAGCTCTGCAGGAAGGGACGTGATTTACAGCCCCCTGTGCTGTCCCGTTGCCCCAGCTCACCGCCTGTCTCACCAGCTCCAGTGGGAGCCAGGAACGCGCCATGGCAAGGCGGGTGCAGGTAGATGTGGCCTGGGATTTGTGGGGTTTGTGTACCCAGCAAGCCAATCGCTGGGAAGAGAGAGCAATAGCTGAAGCTTTACTGCTCTTTAAGTTTCCCCATCGATTCCCTCGGTAACTGATTATATCACAGAAGTTATATAAAAACCACATTAAACGCCAACTAAATCAAGACTTTTCAGGACTTTTTTTGAAAGCAATGAAATTCAGGACAAACACTATGCTATGCATGGAGATCACTGCCTGGAGAACAGAACTCTTCATTTCACACCCTGTCTTGCCAAATGGAACTAGAATGAAGTCATGTGTTTTATTCATTTTATTATTTCCTGTGCTATTCATATTGGCATTTAGAAAACATACAGCAGAAAATTCAAATTTACAGCAATACTCTGCACTCCTGGACTGCTATCCATGGAATGATCTCCAAAGGTTTCATGGACGTGCCTGCACTTAAGCCTTATATTCTATACTGGGCGGTTCATAATAATGTATGTAAAAATAAATAGCACCAGAACTATTATCAAGGGGACTCCAATAGGTGCAGAAACTGAGGGACAGGAAACTCAAGAAACACTATGTTGCCCAGAGAAGCTGTGGCTGCCCCATCCCTCGTAGTGCTCAAGGCCAGGTTGGATGGGGCTTGGAGCAACCTGCTCTAGTGGAAAGTGTACCTGCCTGAGGCAGGGGGTTGGAACTGGATGAACTTCAAGGTCCTTTCCAACCCAAACCATTCTAGGATCCTATGATTAGAAAAGCTCTGAAATTCTGCTGCTGTTTCCAACCAACACCAGCAGAAGATGCAGCCTCCTCATCTCCACAAGTCAGTCCCCGTGAAACATTTCTGTATATATTTTCATGTCTGTGGAAAGTGGAGTCTATAGATTTGGGATTTCTGTGTCCATGCTTTCCTCATGAGAACATCCTCCAAGCCAGACAAGGTGGATGCCAATGGACTCCTCCTGCTGAACAGATCACCACAACTCATCAGGCTGCACGTGTGGCATGTGCTGGACATTCCAATTGGGTATTCTTTCCTTAAATGTTTTATGAAGGACTTCTGAAGGTATTATGAAGCTAAAGGGATTTATCTTGCTGTATTTCTTATGCACAGCCTCTATTTTCTTTTCAGCTGTAAGGGTTTGAATTTGAGTTTCCTGATTTCCTAGTACTACACCTTTTCTTCACCTAAGTTTCATTATAAATACCATGCACACCTCAGTCCAACTTAATCCAGTTTGATATTCTAGTTCTTCTGAGCCCGTTGATTCATGACTCTTTAAACCGGCAAATACACAGTATCTTTAAGCAGGATGAGTAAGCCAATGGAATGATGGATGGACAGGCAGACAGCTAGATAAGATCCACTTGAGATATGGGGCTTCTACTGAAATTCTCACTAGGATTAGTTAATTCTGACAATTTTGAAGCTGTTCAGGCAACACAGATTAAGGTTTAAGTTCATTATTGTACTACTTGCCTTCTGCTATTGTGAAAAGCTATCAGCGGAGGAAGAAGGAAAGAAAATCAGGGATGTACAGTCAAAATAGAAATGAGCAACACTATAAAAACAAGAAGAGGGAATCAAAAGGAGAATTAAGTTAGGACAACAGTTAACATCTCTATACAGCATCCTTGCTTGTAACAATTAGATCTCAGATATTTTTCAGACTGTTAGAAAAAATTCCTTCTAGAAAAGTTTGCAATAAAATTAAAATAGGATCCTCTCTAGAGATAAAAAACACTTAAATGAAGAAGAGTATAATGGAATCAAACAAATGCTGTGAAAGTGGTGAATAACTAGGAGGGTTTGTGGATGTGTAGATTTGGAAAGGTTTTGCACCTCCTCAGCTCACATTACAGACAACGCACAGAAATCCCCATCTTTGCATTCGGAGGTTCCCTTCTCAGGGAAGCCATTGTGCTCTGAGAAGGAAGAAAGACGAGTTTTAGTACCAGCTTGTGTCCTAGGCAGACAGAAGCTAGACTTTGAGCTTGGGATGCCTCCAGCATGGTGGAAGCCCTCTGTAGCACACGTTAACCTTCCAGAATGAAGGCAAGTGGCCTGTGCCATCTTTAGCCTTGAACTGGAATCAAGTGGTTTGATTGTTGCGACTGTAGATTTGGCAAGTCCCTCTAAAATCCTCCTGCACAATGTGTCTTTCAGTACCTGAGAGGGATAGACTTGTTTCTAGAAACAGGATCAGCTCAACAGTCTGGTGGGGGAAGGAAATGTCAGCAGCGTTCACACTTCCATATATATTATTTTTGTAAATCTGAGGTGCAAATTGTTTGTAGAATCTCAATTACACCCCCTATAATATTGTCATTTGCAATCAGCTCACTATGAAAACAGGGCTTTCAAAGGGTAAGAAAATCATTTGAACTTCTGATCTACAATGGATTTGAATATTCAGATAAGGTCAGTGGTCAGAGCAGGGGTGACAGCCGCGGTCAATAGATAGGCTCAGTGAGACAAAATCTTTTTGTCTATGTGGGAATAGCCTGAAGAAGAGAGGTTCTCAAGAGGGATCAGGGAGATTAAATTTAGCTGAATCACCATTTTACTTCCAGGATGCTTAAGGCATGATGGAAGCCTTTGGTGTGACCACCACGCCAGTGTGCTGATCCTGCTGACGGTGTCACGCTGGTGCCACCAGGTCAGATGTTCTGCTTCACTGTGAATATGAAGCTGACGGAGAGCAACGTCTTGTTTTGGCTTCCTACTGATTGACTCCTGACAGGCTACAGGAAGACTTGAACAAAGCTGACCACAACAAAAATGACAAGTGGTTCTAATATCCTCAATTCCTGGGTTCTCAATGTGACATCTCTTTAAAGAGCCTGATAATCAGAAAAGGCTGAGGTCTTGGCTTCTGACAACCAGGGTCTAAATGTCACAGCTGAGCGCCCAAAAATAGGGCACCCAGAACTACTAATAATATTTTAACATCATGGCTTTCCTTTCAACATCTGTGAGGAATCTATCTTCTAATTAACTATAAACCAGAGCACTGCTTGAAATTCCCTGGTAAGCATGAGCAGTACTGTTAAGATCACACTTAAGAAGCTAAGGATGATTAACCTTTGCCTAGGTTATAAAATGGCCCATTTAAGAACTGTTGCTACCGAATATATCACCTTGATATCAATTGGATTATTGAGTGAGAACTTATACATGATGTTTGGTATGATGATATATGTATGGTTACAAACTGTTTATGAGAAGTGGAAAAGCCAATAAAAGATTAATGCAGATTTAAATAGATTTTTTTCCTCTTTACTTTCTTCTGGGTTAATTCATGCATATGCAAGGCAGCTTTCATGTGCTTTAGAAAGGTGCCACCTTTCCAGTTGTACTAGAAAGACATCCTGCTGATGTTATCAGTCAAATAACACTGGGACACACGCAGTGACATTTAGTTTTTATCTGCATTTCTTTGTTTCTATGAGCTCAGAATAAACTTTCCCAAAAGCTACCGAGAACAGGTTTGCAGCCTAAATCCAACTGCCTCCACAGGCATCTATTAAAGACAGGATCCCTAATTTTCTGAATCACAGCTTCAGCCTGCAAACACCTTTATTTCAGTGCAATTTGTACCCATAAATATTTAGCTGTAATAGGCTTTAGGTTACACCATAATCCAGGCTAGATCTGCCATTTCAGTGGACTGGGAGCCTAATCCTGTCACTAACCTGGGTTACCTGGTGCAGCATGAACTGCACTGGTTTCTCCTCACAGTCTTTCTCTCCAGTTTGTTTCTTGAAGGGGAGGGAACAGCCTTCTATTTTGTGTTTGCTCCTGGGGCTGTATTTCATAACAGAACTAATTCCTCCTAGTAAAGCAAACAACGAAACAGGATAATGATGGCACTGTGAGAGTTCCAGTTCTCCCAGAGTTCTGGAAGGCATCTGAAAAGGGAGATTGTGGTTCAGACCCATCTCTGCTAATATGTACAGTCTTAAAGCCTAAAGACAAGACAGTCTTCTTTCAAATTTACAACAGCCCGTGTTTAAAAACCTGACAAAACCAAAATGGGCTCTCCATAAACTATAGTGGCACAATTCGTGCAGCTGTAATGTAGGTTGTGTCAGCATTTCCATTATACCGTACACCGCTATTTTTCAGGGGTTTAGATCTTGGCTATAAAAATCCACCTGGGGCTGAGAGTTGGAAAGTCGGAATTTCAGCAGGGGAATGAGTTTTTTTAACTAAATTTGAAAAATAAATTCCATTCTAAGGGCAGACAGCCCCGAAGAGCTCTGCTTGAGGATGCTGCTCTTTTCCACAGTTTCACTAATACTTCCCTGATTTCATCACTATTTTCACCACCTGTTGTAGAGATTAATACCTAGATTCATTCTGGCTGGAATTCCATCCACCTCTGTAGCTTCACATCTAAAATTATCCCCATTTTTCTTATATAAATTGTATTTTCATACTTATTTTTTTTGGCTTGTTGCTACTTTTATGCAGCGATGCCCATAAGGTGAAGATAGTGAATGTTGCTGTGGCACAGACAACTGTATCATAGAATCATACAATCATAAATGGTTTGGGTTAGATCATCCAGTTCCAACCCCTGCCTCAGGCAGGGACAGCTTCCATTAGAGCAGGTTGTTCCAAGCCCCTGTGTCCAACCTGGCCTAGAGCACTGCCAGGGATGTGGCAGCCACAGCTTCTCTGGGCACCCTGTGCTAGCGCCTCAGCACCCTCACAGGGAAGAACTTCTTCCTTATATCTATGTACCTGGAGGCTGTGCAGGATGTGACCCATCCACCACGAGATTCAGGGAATGCAGAGCAGAAGCTTTCAGGAAAAATAACCAACTCTGGTAATGCATGGGGAAAGGGCTGGTTGAAATCTGGTTGTCGAGCTCCCATCGCTAACACACTATCACAGCAGACATGCAAAGCTATCAGCAGCTCTTCTTCTCTTGAAGGAATTCACTCTGGATTTGCTGTCATTTTCCTAAGTGATCTATGGAAAGTATTTCAAACCAAGAACCACATAACCAGAGAATTATAGTATAGTTTGGGTTGGATGCAACCTTCAAAGGTCATCTAGTCCAATCCCCTGCAATGAGTAGGGACATCTTCAACTAGATAACCATCATGGAGTATGTATCATGCAATATCTATTTTTCTTCCACACTGCAAGGGTTACCAGAAGTCTAAAATTAGAAAACAAGGAACAGAAAATACGGATGAAGAAAACTCAAATTTACTGATACTTTCAGGCAGTATAATACCCAGCTTGTGCTATATTTTTTCCACTAATTCTGCTTAGAGACTGTGAAACTGCTGTAACTACAAATACAGGGCAGTACTTGTTGCTGTAAGTTCCAGGGGGCTGGTTAAGATGGAAGACATTAGAAAAACTAAAATCAAGGTTCACAAATAACAAGCTATGAAATTTGATTATGAGTTTTTTCTATTGCAAGGATGCCCCCATTCCCCAGTGCTTGATCAGAGATGTATGGAAGGAAATGCAATGTAAACACATAGAAGAAAATTGTCCCTTTTCACAAAAAAGCCCACGTGTTTCACATCCAATTACACCTAGTGACTATTTCTAAAGTAGTAATTCGTAGTGTCATATCCAAACAGCCTCTTGGCAGAGCCATGGCCTTGATGACTTGCTAGGTTTCTAATTCCCACTCTTCACTTTTAGAACAACTAACACAGTACAGTTTCTACCTTCCGTTAGATTAATATTTGTGCTTGATTTTGGAACTACCAGCGTTAGGATATTTCATTTAGATAAAGGATCTAAATCTATTTTTCCCTTCAGCAGGCTTCAATAACTCCTACCAGTGCTGCAGGTGTAGAAGTGAAGGATTGCTCCGTGGAAGTTCTGCTGCCGAGGCCTCCACTGAGCCCTAGCACAATTAAATGTGCTGTGCAAGGTCAGGATTTTGTCTTAAAGGCTGGAAGAGACGAGTCAGCAGAAACTCTTCCAGGCTGTGATAGCCGTGGAGAGCAGCAAGTGAAGTGTTCAGAATAATGAGCTCCTCAAGCCCCGTGATACTTTATGTCTGATTCATCAGACAGTCAAAATGCAGATCCACAGCCAAGGAACACATTTGTTTTGGAAGGGATCTACTTATAACCAGAGAAAGGATTAGTTTCCTGTCTCGCCACAGACCTTTGGTGAGCATCCTCAGGCTGCCCTCTGAATATGGCAACCTAACTGGGGTTGGAGTTCATGTGATTTCTTCCCAAATCATTTAGGTTTTCTGTACTTCAGTCCAGAAGGCTCTTGTGTCCCTCAGGATCCCTTGTGTCACCCTGGATTTATATAAAAACCCATTTCAAAGCTGGCCTAAGTAGGAATTCACTCCATTCTCAGCCTCCTCTTCCTGCAATACCTTTTACTCTCACCTTGTCTTTTAAGAAGGCACATCACCTGTAACCAAATGAAATCTACTCCTGAAAAGCCTTAAGATGTGCCTATCTTCCACCTTGAATTTCTGTATAAGACCACAAAGTATGTAAATGAACTCTCTTCCTTCCTCTCCAGGCTGCTGTCTATATAGATTTTCAAGCACCATAGCTGTATTCCGTATAGCTGCATTTCCGTTCAGTTGGAACGGATGGGAAAACCTTTTCAATTAATGGATTTCACTGTCTTGGAGGCTTACAGTGGAATCAGCATGCATTTCTGTTACTATAACAAAGCATAAGCCAGAATTTACATGGAAGGTTGATGGAAAAGCATTTAGATGATGGGAGAGGAGAAAGTTGGCCTGGACAGAATGGCAGTGGGGTGTGAAAGTGATAAATAGCAGGGATAGCGCAGGTAACATGGGCAGGTTATTACTGATAGCAGAGAGAAGCAGCAGAGAAGAAACGAATTGGAGTTTTTACTGGATCCCAACTCTCCTGAAGTATCTTTATACACAGGGCTGGAATACAGGTTCTTCCTATGGTTGAGAAGGAGGAGTGGAGATGGTGCTGTAGAGAGTAAATCCGGGCAAGAAATGGGTAGAAAAGGGCTGTAAGGAGAGCTAGAAGTCAGCTCACCTGACGGAGTGAGAAAGCAGAGGAGGAAAATCAGGCAGGAGGGCAACGACAGAGCTCGGTGGGACTGGTCTCACCTGAAACTGCTCCTACAACCTTGTGTTTATAACCAGGACAACAGCAGGAAACCCCTGCTGTTTGTAACACGCCAGATAATTCAGTGCCTGGTTGAAGAACTTCTCACTACCCTACTCTCCCTGAGACCATCACACTAATGGGGTCAGAATTGTAACATGCCCCTTTGCCACAACAACCTGTTTTGCACAGAGGGACTCCTACCTGAAAGCATGCCATTGCCATTGTAGAAGCAGACAACAGCGACTGCTTATGCCACAGCAACCCATGCAAGAGCAGGTAAGGTGGGCTACACTAGTTGAAAAGTGCCAGAGAGCCATAAGGAAAGTCATAGCTTTGCAAACAACCCTCTTTCTCATGATAGCAGATGGCAAGAGGTCGTGGTAAAATGCTTCCCTTGTCCTCTGCACTGCACATCTCTACTGGTATTCACCTGAAGAAAACCCTAACCTGAACAACTCTGAGAGCACCAGCCAACCTTAATACGTTTAGAAGTTCTCCTTCAGGTTACATAGCTTGTGAATGAAGGGGAGCAACGCTGACAGCCAGGCACTTTGGCAAAGACATCTTTTCTAAGCTTAAAAAGCCATTATTTTCACCAGCTGAGCATTTCAGAACAAGTAACTTTGTCATCATCTTGAACCATTTTTCTGTTCATATGTTGCTCATCAATGTAACGTGTGTACACAGAAATGTAACTGTTACTCCTAATTTCTATCACCTGTCATCAGCTAATCACTCTTGGTCAGCCAACCTGAGGAAGACTGGAGGGTGTTGGTTCATGTAAAGCTCCCCATGACCAAAGTTTGGTTTGGGGTAGCTGATAAACTAATAGGGCCAAAAGATCTTCAGTCTTTGCAAACTTCCTGGAGAACACATCTGAATCAACATTCTGTTTGGTGTGCTCTGGGACAGAAAGTGCATGGGATAAAGCTGCATTCTGGTTATCCACCTTTGCCACAGCATACAGCCTTCACCATTGCAAAGATCCCAAAGGAGCATCATTATTACTTGGAAAGAAAACCCATAAAGCCTAAATGCTACACTACAACCAGCTGTCAATGAGCTTTGTTCTGCAGCCGTGCGCCAGCCAGTAGCTACCTGAATGTAAAAGGCACCTCCAAAGGGCACTGCTGGCATTCCGAGGCTGTTCAAAATGTCTTTAAAGCAACTCTGCACCTCACACATCCGTGGTGTAAGTCGGCCAATGCTTTATGCATTCCTTGCGCTTAGGCTGCTCTGTGATCACTGTGAGATCAAGATTGCCACTAGCAGAGCTTTAAGATGTCACTTCATTCTCCTTGGTCCTGTTTTCCTTTTTTTAAGGTATTTCACATAAAATAAAAGAAGAATGCTAGCCAACATTATGTGGGAAAGCCCCAGTTCTTCTTCCACCTGCTGCTGAAAGGGGTTCAACATGTGGATTACAGGCCCAGATCAGAGTCAGCCCCTCTGATTTCCAAGCTATTTTGTACTACCACTGCCTCTTTCCTCTCCACATGGGACTACAGCCTGGTTTCCATGTTTCTCTCCTAAGGAGTATTCATTTCCAAGACGACTTACTTGTGCAGCTTGATGTTAGGCTGGGAACACTGGTTAGAAATTGCTGCTAAGGATGCCTGTTGTTTTATAGCATTTTCTTTCCCCCTGTAACACAACTGGATGTTTGAGCCAGCGGCGGGAAAGACCATCATCTACCACATTTGTCACCAAGCTTGATAGATAGTGTTCCCAAGCCAATGCCATAAATGCTGTTTGGAAATTGCACAGCCAGGCTGCGGCTGCTGCTGGTCTGGCCAAAAAGAATTAATTTATAATCATGAATATAAATTTCATAGATAGTATTATTGTCATTCTGCTTTTGAGTTATAGGACGTATGGGGAGTGGCTTGTGGAGCAGAAGCAGTGTCACCATAATTCAGTGTAATTCCGTTGACAATCGTTCTATCTATCACACAGATATAAATCAATCAATTGCCTACATTAAAGGGACAGACCTCACCTCTCAGAAGTTGGGGGGGGGGGGGGGGGGCTCCGAAGTATCACTGGTTATGCTGACTAAGGCTGGGTTTAGTGAAGGTATCAGCCTCACTTCAGGAATGTATTTCCACTGTAGTCTGAATGATGCTTTCCCATGTGGCTTAAAAAAATCCCACATCACTCACTCAGGTCCATCTTCCATCTCCTCTGCTCCACATTAAATTACTGGGCTTCCTAAATGAATTAAAGTTGACAAACTACAGCAAACTTACTGTCCTGACTGAAATGACTTTCATTCAGCTGGAGCCAAATATATCCAAAGGTCTCTCTGAAATGCCATGAATTAGGGAGCAGATCTTTTCTATTAATGTGTCTTAGTCCCTCCCAAAGGCTGCCAGCCTCAGGGAAAAATAAAAGACAGTAGAGCCTCAGTGCCACTGAGCAAGCATGTAATGGCTTTGCCAGCACACTGCTGGGAAGAAGAATGCAGGACTCTCAGGAAGTAATAGCTTGTACAGGAGGAAGAGCCTCTGTGACCAGTGCAAAGGCATTTTGGAAAGCAGAGTTCTATAGTTAAGCAACCTATTGTTCACCATAATGAAGAAGCATGACTATTCATGAGTGTGTTACAGTGTGTGGTTTGCCAATTACCCAATCAAGGGACATGCTCATTCAGCCATGAGTAAGGGCAGTACCCATAATATTTTATTGCTATTAAGCCTCAACTTTGCATGTTTTTATATAGACTATAGGGTGTTTAATAGCCATGCAAAGCTATGACTTTCTTGCATACATTACAGATGGGCAGAAGAGGATAAATCCTACTGCAAGCTGCCCATGGTAACCCTCCCTTTATAACTGAAAATACGGAGCTGTGCAATATTGTGTCCCTTGGAGTTGTTTGAATGGGTCATGCGTGCAAGATACCTCATCTGGTGTGTGAAAGTGTTGAAAAGCTCTGCAGGAGGTGTGTCACGGAGTGCCCTGCAGGAACAAGACCTTTAGGTTGAAATAAAGATGTCCTTTTTTTAGAAGTCAGGAAGGAAAATGATGGTTTGAAATGTCCAGAAAAATAAAGTCATCCAAAATGATATCATCCAGGATGAGAATAAGATGCTTTTGGCAGAAGGGGATTTAAATACATTCCTATAGTTTAGTAATATTGCAGATACTGATATTCTCAGACACAGGGTCACTGTCTGAATACTGCTTCAATCAGAATATCCTCAGAGGCAGAGTCGCTCTACGAAAGCGGCTTTTGCTCTGAATCAGAACCAGGGAGATGTCTGTGTTCTGCCCAATGCTCCATGACCAGGTATACATGAGAAGAGGACATATTCCCAGGCTGAACCTGGATCAACTAACTTCCAAGTTTGAGACTGTTACAGTGTGAGGTTCTGCTTTGTATCCTCTCCAGTCCATATATTCGTGGTTCACCAGTAGCCTGAAATTGAAGTGCTGACTATTTATTTACACCCTGGGATTTATACTCTGGTATATGCTTGTTCGCATTTGTTAATCACTTCTATGAAACATCTGTGGTTTGAGCTCTGCCTTCCTCTTCAAGCACGGGGCAATTCCGATGCTTGACTTCCCTGTAACGCCAGATTTTTCCTGCTCCTTCACAGAGCGGAACCACTCAACGGTGTCAACTATTTTTTGACTTTGATAAAAATATATTGAGAGTCACGATCATCTCTTAATAGTTCACATTTCTATTTAATAACCTGCTGCAATGTCAAAAGATACAAGCATCATATTGCAGTTCCAAGAAGTATTATGCACTGCCATCCTATCTATTGATGCACATCAGACATGTCCATGTTATTCCATATTCTTTCCATTCCAAAGAAAGGCTAAAGGAGACAGAGAGTGCAGATCTTGTTAGGTACAGCCTCTGACACCATCACTATCAATTGTCTTTTGCTAGCACTGATCATCACCTCAATTATCTGGTGTCCAGCCTACCTGATAGGTTTTTGCAAACTATAACTCTTCTGTCGATGAACATGGAATAATGACAGCTAGAGGCAGAGGGACAGAATACAAAAGAGATACACCTGCAAGTATCATACACATACACATGGACACAAACGTAGCCCACGTCCCTAAATTAATCAAAAGCTGCAACAACTCAGCACATCCTGTTCTTCTCTGGAGATACAACATCACAGAATACAAACCAGAACCAACTGAGGTAAAAATGCCCTGAATGGGTGTTCTTCTTTTCCTCACTTTTATTGCATTCTCCAGCCTGTTAAATGTAGGAAAGAACTTGGAATATAGTAGAACATAGTAGCTAAAACCCCACCTGGTAAATAACATTTAGCAACTCATTCACAAACCATTATTGCATGTTTAAATAACAGGAAAAGAAAACTGGGTTTGTAAAACTGCATTTGGGACAATTTTAATTTAAAGGGATAATTTTTATAGTTCCAATGCCACGAACTTGAACCAAGGAGTGAAAATATCCAACAAGAACTTGCAGGAAGCACTCTGCCACTGCATCTGTAAACTCTTACCCATGCAATATTCCCCACAACAGGGGAAAATGGATTTTAGTTTGATATTAATTGAAGTTTTGCCAGTATAAGGTTCATGAGGTTAATTTGAAAAGAATACATTCCCAATATATTTATAGCATTTAAATAAATAGGGATTACACTTCACACATCAATAACAGCTGTTAACTAATATTTTTATTCTATGTAAATTCTATCCATTCATCTCTGTTGTATAACAAATGACCATAATTATGGTGCTTCATTGGTAGGAAGGTCATTGGTAATCTAGTAATTTCTCATTGGTGTAAAAAGAGAAAACAGAAATGTTTGTGATGAATGTATTCAACCTTTTGCATACTTTGGTGCTTGGGACTCGGCATTAAAATGCAGCAAGAAATTAAGTTCTTCACTTACACAGCATTTTTAATCTAGTGCTGTTGATTTGGTATAACTAAGGCATTTACAATGCTTTCTCAGGAGACTTTTCCCTGCGTATTTTTTATCTTCTTCCTTAGAAACTAATCAGGTTCAAGCATTCAGAACATTTCTCCCCTCCCCAAAAGCCCTACCAGAGCCAGACTTAACAAGCTCACGACAACCAGAAGCTCCAGCCTTTTCTTTTTAACCTGCACTCCATATATTTGGGATAACTGGAAAACAATCAAATAGATGTTTCAAAATCAAGTTGTAAAGAATGCTTGAATAAAAGTGAGATTGCTGAGCAGCAGTCATTGAATTGAGATTACTGAGACTTGTAGATCTTTTTCCTACTTATGTCTTAAGTCCATACAGAGATTGATTTGCTTCTTACTTCCCAAAAGGGAAGAATCCCAGTGTTACTTAGAGGACACGGAGTATATTTATCTCATAGGGGACTCAGAATGTACTTAGGAAGATGCATTTCCCTTCTTTAATATAGCTAATGCAGTTCCTATAAGAAAATCTGTAAAACTTATTGAAATATACAATATATTGTCTAATTCAAACACAAACTTCCATAGTTCTTGTTGTATAAACACACACTCTGCTTTCCAGTGGAATACAGAATGATTGTACAGCCTTCATATACAGAAAATTATGATGGTGTATTGATTGCTAATTCATAGAGAGAATAACATAACAAGGAACAGTGTCCTATGCCTGGAGTATTGCAAACACTGCCTGTGGAAAGGTCCTCAGAAGCAGGGATTCATGCAAGGGGAATTCTTTTTAATGAAGCTTGATTTAATCCTATTATTCTAATAAAGTGTAATCAATTGACGCAGAAAATCCAAAGGTCTAGTTCAGCTGCCGGTTAGAGTTTGGTTGTTTTTAACAGAGTGGATACAATGAAAGGAGAAGGAAGTTAATAAGCTTTTGGTCCGCTAATCCACACTTCCTGGAGCGAGTTTGAGGTTTGAAGGAGGGCAATTTGGAAGCTGTCTTAGCATAAATCTAAAGCACGTCTGTGGCTGTCTAGGGGGAGCAAGCCCCTCAGCATTCGCCAAGACACGCTTCAAGGAGATTCTACTCTTAATCCAATTTACTCAGCCAAGTAAGTCCCACTGCTTCAGCTTGCCAACAAATTAAAATCCAGCTTCATAAAAACACCTTGAATTTGGAAGGTATTGGCTGGCCTGCTAGACTTGAAACTTCATTTATTCTGGCTAACTTCTCAATTATCTTCCCAGCAGTGGAGATGTGTAAAAGTGCAAAAATCAATAGGATTCTATTCCCTTTCTATTGGAAAGGGAAAAATTAATGAGATAGGACACTCTCTTAATCAGAAATAAATGTTTTAATTCAGATAATGACATAGTTTTCCCTCGCTGAAGGATGACAAATGCTGGGCTGCACCCCCAGCAGAAGCAGTTTCAATTTTATTGTAAATATAAAAGGTATTGATCGGTGAGATGCACAAACCCTATTGCTTACAAAAGCCATTCAGGGGGACTGGGAAAACTATTAAGCACTGGGTCAGAAATCAATAAACAACACTGAAATGTAGCAGAGGTCGCCCTAAGGCTTCGTGGCATCTTAGAAAGCCAAGTGGCAGAAATAGTGACAGAAATGTCTCTTGTGGAGCAATGTTAGGGATGAAGGGGTCATGCATTTAATCTCTTCGGAGCTTTGACAGGTCTGTGGAACAGAACTAATGTAGTCTTTCCTCGCTGCCTTTGATTTAAATACATGCTGATTCATCCGACAGCTGAGTGCAATGATTGTTTTGGGTCGTGCAAATATATTGGCTCAGAAAATACTGGAGTAGTATTTTGGTCCAGTTCTGCTGTGTTAATGGGGGTTTAATTGGAGCTTTGTTTGCCCTCTTTAGAAAGATGTGAATATGAGAGCACAAATAAGCCTCTGAAATCAGGTTCTTCCAGCATGCAACTTTAAAGATAAATTCAAAGATTACATTTAAAGAGGTGAGATTTAGAGATAAAAATAAAAAAACAAGTATTTTCGCACCATGGAAGTTATCCAACATGACATTATTTGGAACACTAGAGTGAGCAGCTAATTTTTTCCCTTCTTCTTAAAAGGTGCTTTCATTATCAAAGGTTACTTCCTGTGCCAAAAATTACTTACCATCACTGAACAAATCACAATCACCCCAAGTACTTGCTCTCTGGTGGTCTTTAGTTTGAAAGTGCCGTATCTGATCCCAACCTGAATCTCCTAAATCACCCCGAGGACCGCACTTAGCGTGCACCACTACTACTCTGTAAATACACAGCAGAGACCACCTGGAATGAAGAGAGACCAGCACAAGCCGTGTCTGTTCACCGAGCTGGGAGCTGATTTTTCATGGAAGACATTGATTCGAAAGGCTTAACGCAGAGCATTGAAACTTTTAACAACATCATTCCACAAGCAGAGTCAGAGCCCACAGAAAATAAACCCGAGTGACGGTACCTTCTGCTCCGGGAAATGCAGGTTCCCCCCTGACATGGATATGATTATAAGATTGGTTAGGGTCAGGTTACCCATCAGTAGGTGAAGTGTTCAGGTGCTGAGGATTTCAGTTTCATCTCACCTCAGCTATTATGTCAGCTCCGTGTCATTTTCATCACGGGGAATGATTTGAGGGCTTGCTGTGTCCCCTGTTATTGCGGTCACTTGACCCCAGATGTAACTTCTGTTTAATACCAGCGTTTTAACAAAGCCTTGGAGTAGCACACACACAACGAGCCACCACTTGACCTTTCCCTGCCTGGAAGATGCCAATTGGCTCTGGACTTGGGTTCCGCTGCCCCCTCCATTTGCAACAAATGAATGTTAAAGCTTCAATGAATTGACTCACATTTGAAGTTATATTTTTTTCATTGCCACAAGCGCTTCAGAATTGAATCCCCTTTTGATCTCTGTCCTGAAGTAATGGTGTTTTTCCTGTTGCATTTGCTTTGGGAGCATAGATAGGGGTTTGTTCTTAAAAACAATATTCCACTCCGCCATGTGCTAATTTTAAGCACATGGTAGCAAGGGAGGACATGTAAAGAGCAAAGTGGCTTTGCTCTAGAAAAAGAATCACGTTATATTTCTTAATGAAACTGTTTCCTCTTCTTTATTAAGCAAATCTCAATAAATCTGGCAAGTAAGTAGAAAAAGTTATTTCAAACAATTCAGAAGTATATATTACTTTTAGTCACAGGATAGCTGTGGTACAGTGCCCCTACCTATGCACTGTGGCCAGTCCCAGTGAGGAACACAGGCTTTTTGCATTCATTATTACTCTAACTTTGAAAACTGCTCAAGCCAGCAGCAGTTTTGGGGATGCTCCTCAGAGCTCCTGTTTAAGTGCCCCTTCTCATGCTGGACAAGCCACTGTGGTCAACATCTAGATGCTATTAAAAGGCTGTTCTGCTTTACCAGCATTTTTCCATGCCTTCTGGGTTACAGGAGGGAAGTAAATGTTTATGAATGAGGAGATACAGAGAGAGTGGAAGCAGGTTTGTTTGTATTGTGCCAAATAGTCAAATCTGGCTGAGCCTCATTTTCAAAGGTGCAGTATTCAGGATCCTTTGAAAATCAGGTGTCTGAACATGCATTCAGGAGCAGTTTTCACCTGGGGTTTCATCCAGAAGGAGCCCAGCTGCAAGCTCCAACACTGCTCTGCAATGCAAACCAAGGTGCCATAGGTGAATTCCTTGATCCAAAGTTAAATGCCAGTATAGGTACAGCCTCACGCTACTTTGCCAACAGCCAACATGCAGGGACCAAAGACGTCACAGATGCTCGACTCTGCAGTTCTCTACTTATATTACTGGGAAGAAGACTCTAAAACAGTATGTGTTGAGGTGGAGAGGGCTTTTTTGGTGAAGCAGATACCATTACACAGGGAAAGGTTACAAGGCCTGTATAACCCACCCCAGCCAGCCTATTTCCCAGCAGTCCTCACTAGCTAGGAACAAGCTCAAACATCTGAGATGAAGGCCCATAACAAATGTTCTCATCTCTGTTACCTTCCTAAAAAGTCCTGAATTAAATTAAAGTAATTATCTTTAAAATTAAAACACAGAATGCAGTGCGCTGTCTTCTGAAAGGAAGGCACAGGATAGCACAATCAGTCATTCAGTTCAGCAAGCAGTCTGGCCTTCCCTGCTTTACCCTAATGACTACTCTGGGTCTCTCCATAATCCATCTTCATATCCCTATTATGCCAGGCCCACCAAGCTTTCATATATGACACTTTTACAAATAATGGTTTAAAAATACAGCAGTTTTTGCAGGACAAAAGCATATTCCCAAAAATTCACATTTCTAAGCACTGACTCCAGATGCAAAGTTTTTTGAAAACACACTAAATGCTGCATGACCAGGGCAAAATCATGAGGGCTGGAAGTGCTGCAGTTGCTAATGCTGCTTGGGAGATTTCTGGGCTGGGAGCATTCAGTGTAATACATCCCTTATTTCCTTAGGCTGACTTCTAATGAATATTGCTGGTAAAAGGGAAAGAGAGAGGGCCAGTGACTCCTGGTCATCACTGAGATCCTTCAAAAGGCATTGAAAAATGCCACATTTTCGACATTAATAATATTGACAGTTTTTCGTTAAATACACTGTGCAGTTTGTTTTTTTAAGTGATTGCCTTATTAAAGCAGTGTTTTATGACAAAAAACAAATGTGACTGGGATGATTTCTTCCATTATTCACACAGTTGAGTTTACCCTGAGTCAAAAGAGAAAGCAGACCAAAAAGCCAAACACCTCCCACCTGACACTGTCTAGTGAATCATAGAATCCTAGGATCTTGGAACAGTTTGCGTGGAAGGGACCTTAAAGCTCATCCAGTTCCAACCCCTGCCATGGGCAGGGACACCTTCCACTGCAGCAGGTTGCTCCAAGCCCCTGTGTCCAACCTGGCCTTGAACACTGCCAGGGATGGGGCAGCCACAGCTTCTCTGGGCACCCTCTGCCAGCACCTCAGCACCCTCACAGGGAAGAGCTTCTGCCTAAGAGCTCATCTCAGTCTCCCCTCTGGCAGGTTAAAGCCATTCCCTTGTCCTGTCCCTACAGGCCCTTGTCCAAAGCCCCTCTTCAGGTTTCCTGCAGCCCCTTTAGGCACTGAAGCTGCTCTAAGGTCTCCCCTTCAGGAGCCTTCTCTTCCCAGGCTCAACCAACCCAGCTCTCTCAGTCTGTTTCCATAGGAGAACATCATCACCTATGTCCCAAGACAAGAGGAGGTGTTGCACGATCCCTCAGCAGTATGAGACTGGACTCCTCGTATCTGAAGTGTGTCAATTAGTCCACCTCAGCTTGAGAATTCCTGACCCACACATTTTCTTTGCTTTTTAGCTTTTCCAGCATGGGAGGAAGCTCTGAGTAATGGATTTTCATGGCATAAAGAAGCAGCTGAGCATTTCCTCTTCAGCTATGTCTTGTACAGCCCACCGGATGCTATAGGTGCCCAGAGAGGAGACTGGGGAAGGGTTTGGGGAAGAAAGAATAAGCAGAATTCTCTTGCTGCACAAAAGATGACAAACTTGACACCACACATCTCCTGCTCCTCTCTTTAGGACCTTTGTGTTTCAGATGGTGACCCAAAGACAGGGAATTTCTCCTGCTAAATAAAATCCTGATCAATGCTTTTAATAGCTATCCTGTGTACAAATATATCTTCACATTTATTTAATAGAGAAACCAACTGGAGGTTATTATTTTGCTATTCTTATTTTTTATAGAATAGAGAACACTTAAATCAATAACCGTTAATTAGAATAATGCAGCAGGGGTAGTGTGTGTAGAACAATACAGAGCACTCAATAGGCTCCTGCTAAACTCAATGTCCAAACACCTATTTCCAACTGAGACAGGAAAACCAGGTTATACAGAAGGAATACTGGCTATTTCCTTGAAAATCCTCTAAGAAAATGTGCAGCTTTGACTCCAGACCTCTCCGCTTCCTGGCAGTGTTCTCATGCTTCCCCCAGCCCACCCTTGCCACCCTGAAGTCCAACCTTATTTACGGCACTAGTGATAAAAGTTTCTTTAAATGTAATGAGATTAAATGTGCCCTTCTCTTGCATTAAATGAGGAATTTTAACAGTGTATTCTGAAAGAAGGACAAATTTAAGCATGAGCTCAGACTTTAATAATTTGCTGAATTAGCACTTAAATCTTTCATCTTCTTTCAGGCTTTAAGGGCTGTACTTTGACTGCAACAGTTTCACTGAAGAAAACCCGATCATCAGCAGTCTAAACAACACCAGAAGCAGGAGCATGGATTAATTCATAGTCCTTGGTCTATTCTTCGACACTTTTACATTTTGCTTCCCTTCGAATTAGGAATAGCACCCATCTAAAGAGCCATTTATACTTGTTCTCTTTTCTATAAGCATTGTCAATTATTCAACTTTAAAAAGGTAACAATTATAAGGCACTTACTGATATCTTTAAGATTTCAAAATGCAACTTAACTCTTGGTTTGATTCATTTCATTAAATTAACCATATTTCATCCACTAACACAATGTAGCCTCAGCTGTGCTGTAACATGGCAGCCTTTTAGCAAAGTGAAGAACGCTGCTGAGCCGACTTGGGAGACATTGAGGGAACATAAGACCTTCCTGCTACAACAATTTATGGTGTAGATGTTTATTTTCTTGGCTGAAATCTGCTGGATAGAACCCTCCAAGCATTTCTGCTCAGTAGTGGGGATGTCCTGGGGGTGAAACTCCTTTCAGAGACCCTGGTTGTGGCACAACTGGAGCAATGGCAACTGCTTCCGGGCTATGTCAGCCCTCCTGTACTGCAGCAAAGCATGTGGCTCTCTGCATCATTCCTCATTCCAGAGTGCTGCATCCCAGGACTCTGCAGTGCTTTTGATTTGATTTTAACAATTGAAATTTCTGGCCATCCCTTAAAAAAAAAATCCCAATTTTATTAATTTGTATTGGAGAAGCTGAAGGCAGGGGTCAGACGTCTTAAAGGATAATGCTGTGCTGTAAGCCAAACAGACCAGCCCAAGCCTGACCATGTCTGCAGATGGGAGACTTTCTTTCTATAAAAGAAGCTACAGTGAACACGTGGGTTTGGGTGCCCTTGACATTTATAATTTACAAGAGGATGATTATGAGCAACAATATCCACACTCACTTTAAGACCGAAATAGTAAATGTCACTTTGTGCTATCCCTACCTGGATATGATGCCAGCAGACGTCTGAGAAATTGCAAGGATCCTGGAGATAAATCAACCTACAACTCCATATTCAGTTTGACCCTGCTCTGTTGGGACATGGCAAACCCCCAGAAAGGCAAGATGTCTTTCCTAAAATTAATGAGTTTCTAGTACTGTGAATGTGCCCATTAATTTCAAATAAGATGTTGGGTACATAAAGTTTTTGGAGTTCTAGGATAATATTTCCCTACTTATATACAGTATGAAGAGAAAGAGAGTAGATAGAAAAAGGATTTTCCACACTATCCGACTGAAGGCAATCGCAGCAACATGCGGAACATAAATAGAACAGCTTGGAAATGGGTTTTCCCTGTGTAGAAAGTTACTAATGGAAAAAAAAATTCATTTATACTGTTTGTCCTGAAAATATTTCAAGATAAAGGTTTCGAATGGTTCCCTGTGTTCTGAAACCAGATTAAAATTAATGATTCCATTATTTGTTTTCTTCTCCCCTTTGATACGGAAAAGAACAGTGTGCTTAGAAACAAATGAATTCTTTTGAAGCAAGGATCCTGGAGCATGGAAGATGGACGCCCAGAAAAAGATCATCTAAAGCTTTGCTTCCACTTTTTCTCCTAAATGACATAAACCAGCAGGTTCCCCCACAGTAAAGAAGTTCCAAGAGAAAATACCAAATGACCTGGTTCCAGTGCTCATACAGCCCCAGTCATAGTCATTTCTGTGGTGCATTTCTGTGGTGCTATAAAAATATGGTCACTTTATATGCAGTGTATATATATATATATATGAGTATATACCATATACCTATATATACTGTAAATGTAGTGTAGATATTTCTATACATATATACATACATATATATAGTGTGTGTATATATCTATGAGTTGGGGCTTGGAAAAACCTGCTCTACTGGAACATGCTCCTGCCCATGGCAGGGGGTTGGAAATGAATCAGCTTTCAGATCCTTTCTAACCCAAACCATCCTATGGTTCTACGATATATATGAGTACAGAAGATTTGAGTTAGGTGGCCCCTATATAAGGTCCTTGTCCTGAGAGCCCTATTCACAAACAGTATTTCTTCCTAGTGAGATCAGTGCCCATTGGGTAAGAATTCTAGCTGGGAGGGTCCAACCTTTCATTTCTGATTTTTCTTCCTGTGTCTTCACTGTCCACCCTGCGCCTAAATCTACAATCCCGAGCTCCTTTGTCAGGATGCTGCTGATAGGCTGTACTGCTAAAGAGATTGACCTGAAATCTTTTCTAGCAGGAATTACTTTTGATGAACAAATTTGGATTTTTTTGGTGTGAAATGGCCAGGACTTAAAAAACACATACCTGTAGCTCTGTATGGAGGGGATAATCAAACCTTCCTTGGATCTCAGCCCACTGACCAAGCCTACCAAGAGTCAGAGTGGCTGGCTGGCCCCCTTGCTTCCTGGGCCCAGCCAGGAGGAGGCACTGCTGAAGCAGAGCTCCCCGCCACATCATGGGCCAGGGCCTGGGGCTGGTGCTGGTTTGGGTTTTGGTTGGGATTTTTCTGTTTGTTTGTTGGAGGGGGGGGGGGTGTATTTGTTTTATTTTGTCCTTTTTTTTACTTGCAATTTGAAATTCTTGACTACTAATCTTTTGGCATGAGAATATCATTTGCTTGTTGCTTGTGAAATATATCCATGGAATCAGAAATTCAAAGTCTTCAAGTATAAAAGCTTCAGAGGAAAAGATGAACAATAATCACTAGACGTAAAATTAAAGAAGATAAATACTGAAGTGCTAAAGAACAGTGCAGAATTGCAACTAACAATGTAAAAACATGCTGGTACCCATCGTACCCTTATTAAGTAACACTATATTTAGCCAAACCCAACCAATATAAAACAATATGAAAAGACACCATAAATTTGTAAAATAAAGATGCATATGTCTATGTCTATGAATATGATTGTGTCTTTTTATTATTAAATATAGGCTTAATTCCTCATGTTACCACCCTGCTTCCCCCCATGGGCACGCACTGGAGTGAATTTA
>CM077887.1:21957500-22017500 GCA_039720435.1 Amazona ochrocephala
AGATGCAATAAACAAAGGAGGCACAGGCTATACGGATTGTCTGTGCAAGGAATCAAAATGGTTTCTAAAATCACTAATATCTTAACATTAAATATTGTTTGCAGGAGTCAGAGTTCCGCTTTTCAGCAGTAATTCTTTCAGCTAATTGTTTTCCTGCACCTTGATCCCATAATTAGGGCCTGACTAATTATCTAATTACTAAGTAGCAGAAGGGCAGGTTGATGGCGACATTTTAGCCATCTTTCAAAGCCTCGTTATCCTTGTGAAAGTCATGGTTTCCTCTTGGCTGCAGGCAGCTGCAGCAGACCCAAATGTCTGCTCACCTTCAACATTTGTCAACCTGTTCATTACCAGTGGTGAATTTGACACATCAGAAATGTCCTTTTGACAGGAAAGTTTATACTGGAATGAAAACTGAAGCAAAAGAAAGAAAAACCAAAGAAAGATGAAAGTGTAATTTATATTCCGGGATTTGTAATAGTGGTCTTGTCTTTAAGGCAGGATATATGTCACCTCTTTCGGAAGAGGGAGGCACAAGCCTTGGTGAGCCTCGGGGCTCGAACAGGCCTGAGCAGGTGCTGGAGCCGGGCTCATTTCACAACTCAGTGGGGCCTCCAGACACAGAGTCGCTGCCGCTCCGAGCCGGGACCAGGACACCCCCTGCCTGTCTGAAGAGGCAGGACTGAACTCAAAGAGACTGCCCTTTTTGTGCTTGCTCACTGCAGACATGGGGTTAATCGATAACCCAATGCAGTCTTTTCAAGGCTCCCTGTTTGATCCTGTTGCATTTTGGCTGTATTGTAAATTCACATTTGTCACCTGATAAGAACAAAATATTTCATTAAAACCCCATGATTTAACAGCCACGTGTAATTTGCTGGGGTGCAGATTATGAGGGGAGAGATTTCCCCTATGGAACCCTTTCAAAATTATCCAAAATAAAATTATAAAGAAAATCCCAGTTAAAAATTAAAATGCAAATGTTCTCTTTGTACAGGATTATAACCAGGGCTGAGTGCAGAATCAAACTAAAATGCCTTAGCATAGGCAACTGAATGTATATTTATGCGCTAACTGTATCTGTCAACATTTCTTTACGCTGTTAGCTAGGTTTTCATTAAAGCAGGAAGTATTAATTCGAATTAGGCAGAGTGAGATCTTGATTATCAAAGTAATCAGCGACAAAGAAGTTGGTTAATTCCACTTCTGTATTTCTAAAGACTTATCTTTCAGACTGAATGTTTTCCATTGGTATAATTTGCAGGTGTTTAAAAACAAAGGCAGAAGGGAAACTTGCAGGAAGTATTCCACATCCCATTTGCTGTGCTGTTGTTTGGTTGAGCTCTATTGGAGTCTGGTACGCAGGCACTGGAGCATCTACTATGACTGTATAAAATGTGTTTAATTGGCATGAAAAGGCACTAACAGAGTGTTAGTGGAGTTTCCATTATCTGAGTGGATATCTTATTTACGTTAGTTGAGATGGAGGATGAGAGGAAAGCGATGGGGAGCTGTGTGTGTGAACGTATATGCGTGTGAGCTTTCGGGGGGGGGGAGTGGAAATCACACACGCTATAAACCCCACAGCATTTACAATGGCACTAACCTCAAAATCCCCAGGAGAATGCTTTGCAAAATGTTTTCCTAATTATAATTTTGCAGATTTATGTTTAACACGGTTTGCCAGTTGTGAAATTGGCAATGACGATAATGCAATTTGACGGGTATTTCATGTTTTAAAAATACGCATTTTTATAACATACTTTTCCCCACAACCGACTCAAAGCACCTGATTTGAAAGGGAAGTTTCGTTTTTCATGCCGCGCCCTAGAAGTAACCTGCTACGCATCCACGTCCACGCAAGCTTTCATTGTAATTTATATAGGAGACCAGCCTGCATTAAGAATTGATGCAGTACTGTATATGTTGTATTACAGTCGCTCTAGTGAGTCTATGAGATACCAGCTCCCTGCTGAGTACATACTTATGTCAATATTTCTGTTAATTGTTGCATTACAAATTGTTACATATCCCAGTGGTGGGAGTTCGCATTTGTGCCTGCAGTGGAGCTGACAACACCTACCCCTGGTCCCAGGAGGTTTCGATATATTGTGGGATTTGCCTTTGGAAAACGTTATCACAGTTTATCAGCCCCATGTCATTCCACTTAGCATTAATAGAACAGAACCCCCAACTCCATTATGGTGCTGTGTATTCTCCCACCTCCCTCTGTGCACCAAGAAGACAGCTTGAGCTTAGAGCATCTGCAGGATATTACCAAAGCAAATCAAGTTTGATTCCCTTCTAGTCTTTGCATTGTTATATTACATGATGTTTTGCCCTAAATACCAGCCTCTTCATGCTGTCACAGGTATTTGTTAGCAGTGCATCGATATTATGTGGGCTCCTGAATGGGTCATACTCAGTAGAGGAGATATTTTGTTTGAATGTTAAAAATACATAGCATTCATTTGGTAAAATTCAATAGTGTTATTGACTTCAACACATGCAGGATTTGCAAACCCACATCATAACAAAATATCTGGATGCAATTTTCTGTGCTAGTTACTGAAGGGACGACCCCAGGACTTGACTCCACCAGGCACCAAAGGGTTGATCACTGCAATACATCCTCACTGCACCTTGCAACTACCAGCTACAGCCAAATAGCAAGACAGCACACTTTTGTAAGGTGAACTTGGAGTTTGTGAGAGTGTTAATATTTACCATCCTCTCCAACCCCTTTAATTTCTTGCACTTCAATGAAGAGGAACCTTTCTTATGTTAACTAAACCAGGACAGTGACGATTCTCTCTCTGGTGACAGATACGTATGATTAACAGGCAAATTTGCTGTCACCAGCTGATCTGACAATGAATTTTTGAATCAGAGTGGCAGGTTAGCCCTTACTCTGGGGAAAGAAGGCATAGAGCAGGGCAATGCATTTCTCTTCCTTCTGTGTTTGAGAATCCCTGGCATCTCAAAGGGACCTGCGGGAGCCACACAGCCATAGGATGAGAAGCCCTGCTCCTCAGCCTTCCTCCCAAACCCCAGTGTCTTCACCAGCTTCCTGCCAGTGGGCTTTACTGGGGGCACTGGGGGAGGGGACTGGTGGTTCATTGCCCCTGAAAACCCTCATAAATAGAGATTCCACAACAAGGAGACTCTGTGCAAAAGGCTAATTACAGCCTGGGGCTGCATTAACCTTTAGTGTGGGTTCCCCACTGGGATCTTTGTAAGGCTGTGTGTGTGTGTTCATGGGCTTGCGTATGCACACACAGACCTTCTCCCTGTCCTTTATTATCCCATTCTCCTCTGTATTCTCCCATATACAGATTTTTTGGAGGTACAGAAAACCTTCTCCATGGTCTGAAGATTTGTTCTCTAGGAAAATCAAGGAAGGCATCAGACCTTGCCATCTCCCTTCATTGTGAATCAGAACTGGCTACTAAATTCCTTTCCTTGATGGAAGCTGGTAGTGCAAATTCAACACAGACAATAACAACCTACTTGTCTATGGAAACCAGCTAGTACAAAAACACACTGACAATGAGAAGCCAACCATTCTCCTTGGAAAAACAAACAAAATACAACTAATGTGATCCAGGTGCATTAGTAAATATTGTGACAGAGGTAAATTTATTACTAAGAGCTACTAGTGGTCTAGTAGTTCACATGAAAGCTTGCAGAAACGATGTAGAAACTCAGGCAAATCCCTGTGCTTTTCCTGGATAGCTACCAGGAGTAAGTGAAATTGAAAGCAAAAATTGGGAAGATAAGGTTGATGCTGCAAAATGACCATAATGGAGACCACAGTCATTCCAAACTTGGAGATCCTATGAGGGAAAATGCTGTAACTAATATGATTGCTGGTCTTTCCTGCACAATAATGTGGCTGAGAATGAAAATACCAGCCTGTATCAGATCTTCATGTATCTGAAAGCTCACAGAAAAGCTACCAAAGGCCTCACAGCCTCACCTAGCTGATGGCAATAACCTGACACTCCACAAGGCCAGGCTGGACAAAGGCTTGGGTGACATGGTGTAGTTTGACGCGTCCCTGCCCACGGCAGGTGGCTGGAACTAAATGATCTTAAAGTCCTTTCTGATCCAAGGGCTCAATAACCAGCAAGATTCAACTGGAATATCCACTCTCTTTCAGCACAGTGGGTGTCACAGTGCCCACCATGGCTGATCCAGCTCACAGAGGAGCAGGCAGGGGAAGCAAGCTGAAGCTTGCCACCAAAACTACACTGAGTTGGGGCTTGTGAGCAGGGGGCAAAGGCAGGTTGGAACTTTAAGATACACCACAGTCTCCTTGGATGCACAGCAAAACCCCTATAAGGCCAGTCTATAAAGGCAGCTTAAAGGAACTTGGAGGACACACAGCTTTCCTGAGACCCAGCCTAAAGCACGTCCTGTTTGGTCCTTAACTTCAGATGTTTCTGGGCTGCCCAAGAGGGCCCAAAGTGCTCAGACACAAGCCAGAATCAAGAGTCAAGAGCTTCACTCTCATCCCATGGGAGGTCTCCTGACGGGCAGGTAAGGATGTGGCAGGATTCTCACCACACAACAAGTATCTAAACACATCCACTCAAGTTAAATCTCTTCAGCTTTCATTTCAGCTGCAAGGCAGACTCTTTTGGAGTTGCCCTTGAAACATTTATCCCAAGAGGTAGTTTTGTGTAATAAAGTAAAACCTCAGCAAAAAAAAAAAAAAAAAAAAGCTTCTCATACAAACGATAAATCCCTACCAAAATCAGGTCTGCCACTAAACATCCTCCTCTCCTCAGGGACAGGAGGAGGAAAACAACACATGACAGATGTTAATCACCTTCTTTAATGAACTGCTTGGAGATATTTAAATACAGTGGTGTTGGCTGTGCTGTAAGAACATATGTACAATAGGATAAAACAAAGTAGAAACATGATGTATTATTAATACACTCTAATTCCTTTACATCTATTTAGAGGCACAGTGAAGGAAGAACGTACTGTGTATTCTCACTGTAGCGCTTCTTGGGTATAAAGAGACCCTCTGAAGCAAATTCTTCAGCCTACTATACTTCAAGAAACAGTAATCTAAAGCATCAGACATTTCCTGTTAAAGTTTCAAAAACATAGTTTTAAGTCATACATTATATTGAATGCTTTAATATCTCACTGATTCAGTAGCTTTTAAACCCCACAGAGGTCACATTTGGAAGCACTAGTCCCTTTTTACAGCATCTCCAAACATTAAATACAAATAAAAATTATTAGGAGGAATAGAGCCATCTGTAGAGGCTAATAATGTGTCAGTTTGATATTATTATTAATAATACTATTATTTCTGTTTCATATTAGGCAGATCATGGTTGCTAATGGCTATAAACTAGGAGTGATAGCCTTCATTCTGGTCCATCTGTGTTGCAGCCAGTGCAGCGTGAGAAGATCCAGTTACAAAACAGTTGCTTCTCCTGACCCTATTTGGTGTCTGGCTTTATCCCTGCAGCTAAACCTAAAGCCTTGGCATGTCCAGCTCAAGTCTGGGATCTAGTTACGACAGGCTGGGGCCTGAGCCCTGCAACAGGCTTTAATTTTCTTGTAACCAGGTCAAGGTCAACCATAGGTTGACCAGGTACCCGAGGTTGATTGGGTCAGATGCACAGTCCAGGGTTCGTGTAAACAAGTGTAACTTCCCCAGCTATGGCAGGCAAAACTGTCCTACCTAAACATTGGAAGAGAAAGGTGGTAGCAGAGCAGTTTAGGTGGTGGCTCTCTATCCAAACAAGAATTCTAGCCTTTTCTTGGCTCTTATCAAAGGTTTCCTTCAGTCAGTTCAGCTGTACATTGCTCTGAGGCTTGGACTAAGAGGTAGTTCAGATGCCACAACCCACAACGCTTCTCTGTGTAATGCACCTTTGCCAATCAACCTGGACACAAATCTGGCTGTGCTTTGCATTTCTGGTAGCGTGACTTGGGTTCAACCCTACAGTGAGTCACTTAGAAGCATCATAAGAGTTAAACTAATTGTACGTATTATGATAAGCACAAATGGAGAAGAGGGTGCTGTCAAGAAAATGATAGGAGGCAAGACCACGTGGACAGCTCTAGTTTAAACATTACAGCAGAATCATTCCATTAACTGATTAAACTAGCAGTATACTGAGCAGGCAGTTTCCTTTTCTCTAATACCAAATATGTACAGACAGCCCTCCCTTTTCTCTTCTGTGTTACTGTTGTGGGTCATATTTAGTGCTGATGATTTGTAATTTATCCAACAGGTACAGGCACATTTCCCCCAGGTAACATTTGTAAACAGAAATAAAGCTGCTGGTCTATTGTTTGCCTCAGAAACTCTGCAATTCCAGTGTGTCATAGAGTAGGCAGTGATGTGTAACCAAGACCAGTGATAAAAAGAAACTGCAATTGTTTTTTTTAAGGTACAGCTCTAAAACTGTACTATGTGGATTTCCATGGTGTAGCAGCGAAGACAAAAATGACTTTTTTCTCCTCTATAAGAACTAGTTATCTGATTCTCTTTTGTTTCCCTTATTCCAATGTTCAGTTGCAGTTTAGTGTTCAGAGCTATAAGGATGCATTGAAACTTATGAAGCCTGACATTTTAACTATCTCATCTTAGCATGATTCATCTCAATTTACTTTCTTCAAAAATGGAGCCTGGAAGAATATGAACCATTTGGGGGGCTTGCTAGAAGGCCATAAACTCCATTAAAGAGTATAGTATCAGCTCCCTTCCAACGAGGGTTTGCTTCTTATGGGTCTCATCCTGCAAAAGTAATAGGTGCCTCCTGGGAAATGCCATGTAGTCTCACAGGTTGAATTAACAGGACTGGGGGAGGAAACTAAGCCCTGGGTTGAGTCCTCCATTCTCACAGTGTTTCTGTGCTCTGCTATAGGAACAGCAGAACAAAGAAATTCACAGTTGTTTCTGCTCTGCGTTTGAGCTTGAAGCAGAGCAGGCGCATCTCAATAGTTAAATAATGAGGAGATTAAAAGAGCCTCCATAAATTTGATGGGTTGATATGAGCAAACAAAATCACTCATACAATATTACACATGTGTCTCTTCAGAAAACACATGATTTTGGAACTATGGCCAAAGCCTGACAAGTGTTCTGGGGCAGATCCTCTGTGTACATCAAGTGTCATCGCTCTACTGAAGTCAACGGAGCTGTGACAACTTAAACCCACAGGGGCTCTGCCCTTTTGTGCACAATTCTTACAATAATCAAACTGCAGCACACAGAGAGCCCTGCCTGTATGACCATCATGGTATAAAGTGCTCCACAGACAGCAAGATGGACCACAGCCCATTTATTTGCAGACGGCACAAGTTTCAGTACAGAGACTTGACTTCTATTTAGATTTCAGACTCCTCTGAGCTCTGGCTACAAGGAGGTGAACACAGACTTTAAAGGGGACTTATTCAGGCACCATTCTTTCAGCACAACATTGAGTAAAACCCGCAAGTGCACAGCATTAAATGGCATTAAGGAGCTGTGGTGGTGAATGGGAGGGCAGCGAGCATGGAGGCACACCAGTGTCTCCAGCAAGAGTTCAATGACTCTTGGCCTGGCCTGTTCCCCTCCTGCACTTGTAGACACTGATACAGTGAAACAATAATATATCACCGGGCCTGACCCTTTGGCCTTTATGAATTATCTGTTTTAGAAAGATGTGAAACCACCTTTTATATCCAACATAATAGATATTTAGACATTGTAGATCAATAGTGAACAAGTTTCCTGGTTATAGTTAATGGGTGCCAGAGGGGCATTCTGACATTGACCTCTGACACCCTTGTTGACAAGAAATCTATAGAGGGAAAAAATAGGAAAGACTGCCAGGTTTCCAAGTTATGAATATAGATCTACAGCAGATCATGGTAATTTTCATTGAGCACGAATTTTTCATGCTTCCCCTTTCAGATGAATTTCTCCAAAATCCTTAATTCTGACCAATGTAAAATTAATAACTGGCCCTTGCTGAGCATGTGAAAACAACTGTTCGGCCGTATGACACAGTTTTCCATCTGTTACTCATATGATATTGTTCTGCTGTCAAAGAAGACTTTTCCCTTTATAGAGTAGACTGTCATTTGTAATTCCAAACCAGCAAAGATTTGCTAAACAGCCACATCGCAACGGGTCCGGAGAGGAAGAGATACAGGCTCCTGGTTCTTGAATGAAACTAATCTAAAATTACTTTTAGAGGAGAATAAGTTTATAGGAATTTAATGACATTGTTTGTTGCAAAATCATTTGCTAATATGTATTGCCATCAAAGCACTAAAAGAAATCCTTATTCCTTAACAGATCACATACATTAGCTAACTTTTCATGTAATTGAGTGGTGCAGTGAAAGACTGTTAGCAAAGGTGGTAGCAACTAGGAGTATAAAGTTATTATCTCTATATTATAAACATCATGGTGCTCAATCAGGAAAGTTGTGTTCACCAGAAGCAGTTTAAGCTGAGCAGAGAGAGCTAGACTCCAACAGTCTGCTTTACACTGAAGCACAATCCAGCATGCCTCCTGGTAATGAAATTAGCTCTGTCACATCAAGTCAAATGAAACCCCTGTGAAAGGAGGTTTCCAAAGCATCTCCCCTCCAACGTACCTACTGTATTATTATGTCACACTCCAGCAACGCCGCACTGAGGTCTCCGAGGCCTTCCTGCAGCTAAGCCCCATTGAAAACACATTTGTCCTGGCTGTTCTTTTCTTTTAGCCCTCCTCTCATCTTGTGCAAGATGAATCGCTGCTGGGTGCAGACTGACTCCGAGGGCAAAGCCGGGTCTTGAGGAGGTAACCTGCCTCCTACGGCTTAAACATTTTAATTCATTTGAACACTGATGCACAAATGAGAGTTAATCACTCTGCTGTGGTGCTGTCTCATTTACCAAGTTTATTCATTAAAACTTTCCTCACTGAACTCTGATTGAATGTCATGCTTTTTAAAAGGCCTCTCAAACAGCCTTAAGGCTTTTAAAAGTGATGTCTCAGGCTGCTGCTGAAATGCTTTTTACAATTTGCTTTGCAAGGAAGAATGTGAAAGTTGGGTGGTAAAGGGACTGAGAGACGCAGTTAAAACAAGGTTACTTGGGCAGCTTAACAACAGGGATGCTTGGAAACACTCCAGGAAACACATGTGACTAAAATAATCCACTAGATGTAAAAGATGTGTCTTAACTTGGACAAATCCTACACCAAAACATTTCACAAGCCTCACAGTATAAAACTGACCACACGAGTATCATGCTGGCTTTTGTCATTTAGTGCAAGGATGTAATATATGCTCTATGACTATTAATTTTATGAGATTGCTTGAGATTCCCCTGTTATATGTTTTATTGCTGTGCTATATAACAAAAAAGCGTGGTGATAATGTTATTTGTTTTAGATAATATATTTGCAATGTGTTTGCTAATCTAATTATTTTAGAATCAATATAATAAAACCTTAAGTACACAGTTTGGTCTATTAATTGCTATAACTAAAATCTGAAATTTATTGTTGAAATGGAGGTTCTTTATTTCAAATTAACTGAAGCACAATGTAATCTTTACCTTTTTAATTAACTGTGTTCAATATTAGGTAAAAAATACCTCCCATTTCCAGTTTCTTAATGAAGGCTGCAATCAGAGAGGCTGACATTCCATCATACATTTAATTGACTTTTTTAAAGTCATTTACATTACTTGGATCTCCAAGGAAGTTGCAGTTAAGAGAAGAGTCTCTGCACATAGTTTGGTGGGAAGATTCACTCAGAAACTAGATCATGGGTGCACAATACTTGCATAAATCAACCAAAACCCCTGTAGGCATGGCTGTAAAGCTCTGTAAGGCAAAGTAACAATGCTTGTTTATTTGTGCGTCTGGCTACCTATGGGCACTGGGAGCTTTACACGGCACCTGGGCTCTTTGGAAGATTCCCTCTGTGATTCTCACAGTACACAACTCTGTGTATTCGCATTCTCTGTTAGATTTTCCTGGTTTATTATAGTTTTCTTCTGCACTCTTTCTTTATTTTGAGAAGCAGCTAAATTGTCAGCACAGATGGCCCCTTAGGACCTAAGCTGTCCTAAGCATCCAAGTCATTTCTGTTAGGCAGAACGTTTCATTGTAAAAGCCCCATGACACTGTGGGTGGTTAAGTTAAGAAAACTGCCTCAAGTGGCTCTATTAATACCAAAATCCTGCCTCTGTAGCTAGTATGAGCTCAAAGTTTACTCAGGCAATGAAAATGTCTAGCTAGAGATTATGGCTAACCTTCAAGTTTATAAATCACAGCCACTTCTGTATTTGAACCAATTTAAGAAATGAAAGAACTGTGGTAGTTACCACTTCTATTGCCTTTACACTTCACCCACTGCCCTGTCGCTTCTCTCACCACTCAGTTTGGGGTTTCCAGCAGCCACAGTTCCAATAGGCTGGACATAGGTGAAGTGCTGTTGTCTCACTGTGCCCTCAGCAGTGACGAGCTCCTGTCTCCAGACTGGGTAACAGTCAAGCTGTTTGTCATCCTCTGACCCACGCTTAGGGCATCTAAGTACTGCAGTAATAAAGCATCCATATCCTCAGCTTCCAGCACACTGCCTCAGACTTCAGCCAGGCCCCTACCTTGTGTTTTGCCTCATCTACCTGTTACATTTCTGACCGAGAAACTAAATTCTGGATAAAAAGGCATTTTTAACAGCCTTCCTTCAGGGAGTTCCTGCAGATCTCCTCACACCACTCTCTCAGCATACTCCTGGGGTCACTTCTCACTTGCTGGACTGTGCTGACAGTTGCCATGCCTTTTGCAAAGTCAAACCAAATACCATGATTTTCCCTAAAATTCCTCCTTCAAAACTCTGATATTAGTGTTTCCTTAAGGGCATTTTCCTCTGCTTATTCCTATGCTGCTGCATAAAAAGCTTTCTGTGCCTCTTCACCTTTTTATACAAACACACCTATTGGTGGACTGTATTTCTGGATGGAAATGTTCGTCAACTCTTCAGGAATTATTGCACAGTTTTTCTCCTCTTCCTGGGAAATTTATGAATAGGTATTTTCGGCTTCATTGCTGCTCAGATGCTGTGAAACAATCCTTATGTTCAGATCTTTCTATGGGCTCATCAAACTGGAATTCCTATTGAATTGGCTGCATTTCTGTTTCCACCGCATTATGGTGGGTGGCACCGTAACACATGTACAATTGGAGCAGGAGTCTGTCCTTTCAATCCCAAACAGGAAACTTTATTAGAATAAGAATCACAGTTGCTGAGTGAATTACTTCATCTCCCTCCTCCCCTCTATGGTGCTGTCCCAGAGATCCTCCTCTTAACTTTATATTAGGGTTTTAAGCAAATGCACAAGTTGTAGTGGCTCTCTCAAATACCAATACACCAACTATATGCTTGTTTCTATACATACCTGCATTGTATTTAATAAAATGGTGAGGTTGAAATTCTACTTCAAATATTAATTCTTACAACCAAAGACCTACAAGAGCCCTCTTTCTGTAGCCTGTGTAAATGCCCCTGTCCAAACTAGAAAGCAGTGACACCCTCTGATGAATGTGCCTCTTCTCCCTCCTGTCTGCACACAACATCCCTAAATGAATTTCAAATAACAAATATGTTTGCAAAACTTGGACTTCACTGGCAGGCAATTCATAAACAAACCCCACTACTTTCCTTTAAATACATCAGTAGTTATGAATATCTAACCCAGCTCTAGTCATTACCTGGCAATGAAAAATTGACAATGGAGTTATTAGGATAATATACTTAATTAATAGAAATATTAAAAGATTCACCATTAACCTGCATTTGTTCAGAATGCCAGAGGGGTGATTAGTTAGAATGGCACAGAACGTTTTATAGCGCTTACTGTTCTCACAGGAAGTCAGAGAGAGGAAAACGGAGATCCATGTCTCCACTGGATGTGAAGTATGGCCTTAATGGTGTCCAGAGTTTTAAACAGGAATGAAGATAAAGAGGACGTGGAAAAGTTATACCTTGAACTGACTAAAGGGATTAGGACACACCAAAAAGATAATTTTTTGCATGACAGCTAATAGTTTCAAATCAATTTGTTCCAAAACTTTCTTGACTGGAAGCAATTGTCCATCTCTAACGCTTCTCACAGTTCAATATCTGCCCCTAAGGATCACATTTTTACTCAAAACACCACAAACATCTCTGCATCATGGATCAGACATACAGCATAAGAATGATTCTGTGAGTCCATTACAGGTGGTCTGCAAACCACTGTCTCAGGGCAATAAAATGTGTAAACGTTTCATGTATCTGTACTTTAGCAAAGCATAGGTTGAAGCTCACACTATTTGTTAAGCTGTAAAAGATGAAGAGCACCAGGGCTTCTATAGGTACAACAATTTGATTCAAGGAACAGGAACAACAAAGAGCTGGGGAGAGGAATCAGCGACTGTGGCAGACAGATGGATTTTGTGGAAGTTAGGATTGTCAATCCAGAGAAGCCAACAGCTGGATTCCAGAAGGCTCAGATGGGGCTGGCCTCAATGCATTTCTCTCTCCTGATAAACTGATGGGTTTTGTCTCCTTTTGTTATAAAACCTCAGGGTAGTTCAGGCATTAATAACTCAAAGGGAAAAAGAAAAGATCCCACACCTCATTATCCAGCTTCCTGTTTGAGGGATGGTGTGAGACCGCATTAGTGTATGTTTGGAAAGCACACTGCCACAGTTAAGCATCGCAATAGAGATGCTAATTCAGAATTAAATAGATCACTGGGAGCCAAGTTCACCAACAATAAATCTGAATTCAGTCACCTGGAAACCCCAACAAGGCTTTGATGCTATAGAAATGGCATGGATTTCTCTCCCTAAATGTCTTCCTGTAGGTATGCAAAAGCACTTCCAGCTAATATGACAAGACAATATGCGTTGTTTCCTTGCAAGGTGAAGAGAGACACATTAGGGACTATAAATCGATAGTCTGAATTTTTAAAGCTCTAGTTTTGCACAGGAACCTCACATAGACTCAAACTTTACAGCTTCAGCATCACTCCTATTAACAACTGTTTACAAAATGGTGAAATAAAGAGGAGCCATTGAAATCCCACCCCAAGTCCTGCCACAGCACCTCTATTCAACACAGAGCTGAATGGATGAGAGATTGAGAAAGTTAACAAAACCCACATTTTCTTCCTTAAAGAAATATTTCCTAGTGACACATTTTGGATTGCATGCTCTTTGAAATACCGGAGCTATCACAGCATGTTCCTGGAGAGAAAATATGAAAAGCTAGCAGTGCTAAGTGCGAAATGTGTGACATACAGACAAATACATGTCTGTGCATGCATATATATAAAAATAGACCTACAAAAATAATACACACCCCAATAAAAGTACTTATGAACACGTAATTAGAGGAAAACTAAACTAAAATCTTCTTGGTTGTATTCAATAAGAGCTACTCGGCAAGCCAACAAAGCTGACTTACCAAGTAGCTTTTAAACTCTCTGTGACTGTAGGACTGTCAGGAATAACTTGCTACAGCAACCTGCAATCTGCATGGGCACCTGGATACTGGGATGGAAGGTGGAGGGAGGGAAGGAAGGAGCTAGAGAGCGATTCAGGGTTAGTTTGGGTTCATCCAGGCTATAAATAACAGTGCTACAGAGTCTCAGAATGAAACCACAGCTTTGTTTTAAGCTAGCTTTAACTTTTAAAATAAGAATATTTGAGGTAAATAGCAAATGAATGAAGGATTTCTAAGAAGAAATCCAGCTAAAGGATGGACCTAAATCACAAAGCTTATCCTGAAGTCTGTATTTTGCTGTATGCCACATCATGAGGATCTGAATCATGAGTCTGGCTTGGATTATTCAGGCCTCAAACAAAAGAGGGTTACTTTCTTATGTACATCTATTTCCTATCATTAAGCAAAACCTCCCATCTTGCCACAAGCCTGGAGCTGACACATCAGACTGTAAATGCATACTTTCGATTATGACTTTTATAGCATTATTCGTTCAAGTGATTCTTCATTGTGATGACTAGTCAGAAAACAAAGAGAAACAAGAAACAGGAGGGAAAGAGTGAGGCTCCTCTACATCAGCTCCCTCTACTTCCTATGGGAGGAAGTGCTCACTGAGTATTCAGTGGTCCTGGAAATCAAACCATGCTTTCTTATGCCTAAACGTAGAGGGGAGGCTTCAAAGAATTAAAAATGAAAATATTAGGCCAGCATGGAACATCTTCATTTACCTTTTGATTGCTTTGAAAAGCTCCCACCTCAGCTGTTACCTGGAGTAAGCAGAATGCAGGTATAACATGGGATTTGTGACCATAACCTTGGTTTCCCTCTGTAAATCAGCACTAACACCATCTCAAGGAGGTCTGCAACAACCAAATGAGGAGTTCTATCCATTTTAACAATATTATAAGAACTTTCAAACTTTGTTTCTTTTCTAGAAGCTAGTACTGCATTAAAGAAAGAATATTCAGCAGAAAATTAATTCTCCTAAATTCCTTCAGTAAATGGACAGAAATTCCAGCAAGGGCCAGATCTTTAGAATAAAAATCATAGTTCCTGATTTTGGCATTATAATCCAAAAATTCTCATTAGCTTCTTCAACTCATTTAATATAATTTTCCCCTCCCTACAAGTTTTTAGGTGATGGAAAAGATTAAAAGTGATCCTGTAACAGTCTGTTCAGTATTTTACATTCACTGACCTTTTATGTAATTTGATATGTTCTTTTGGATGCCTATTCCAAGCATAGTGGCTGAGAGCTTGATTTATCAAGAGTGTATGCACACAGGGGTTTTATGTACTTTGTTCATCCCATCAGTTTTTCTTGTAGTCATTTACAATCTATTTGTGATTCATTAAAGTACTTTACTTTTTGTAAAAATTGCCTCTCTTTTCTTCATGTTTCCATACCAAAGTACATTTCTTCCAAGAAAGGAAAGTCTTCAGATGCTGAGCTCATAACAGCTATTCCCTGGTCCCTTGCTTATACTTATCATAGAACCACAGACTGGTTTGAGTTGGAAGAGACCCTAAAGCTCACCCAGTTCCAATCCCCTGACATGGGCAGGAACACCTTCCACTAGACCAGGTTGCTCCAGGCCCTGCCCAACACGGCCTATGTTGAGGTCCATAGGCCAACTACTGGATCTCTTTTTCCCATCTATAAATATAACCTCAACAAAACCAAATCATACAAATTTCAGCAGTGACATAGGCACAAGAAAGCTCTTACAGGACATAAGCAGAAGAGAACAGAGCAGGTGGGGTATAACACGTTTGATGTTCTTAGTCCTGGTACAGCTCTATTCTGTTCTTCAAAGCAGAAACAGCCTCTCAGTAGCATTCACATTCTGCCTCCTATTTTCCACATAAACCTTTTCTCTGACTTTAGTTTTTACTTTTGATACAGCAGAAGGATTTCCCCCCTTGCCTGTAGCAAGATTTTAAGAATAGTACAGTAGGTGAAGATTGAAAGAATCTAAAACCTTTAAAGTTTCTACCATTTACTGCATAGCTAGAAGCTCAGTACACAGCTTTTCTAGTGCACAAGAACCGGGAATCTCCACTGGATGAGACACAGATACACCTCACACATTCTATGGTTCTATGATTCCCGTGTTCAGTCTCAGCTATACAAAATATAGATGTATTTTGTCCCAGACAATCACAAAGACCATCTTTCCTCAGTGACTTTGTCTTTGTTTAGGTACAGGTATTCTCTGCTCAAGCTGTGTTGTCACCCTTGCGCTATGAATTTGGGGTAATCTGCAGCCTGAGCAGTGCTACAGCACTCGTTTTGTTAACATGAAAACGCAAACAAATAAAGAAAAGCAATAGCAGTGCTGCACATTTGGATTTCTGTGCAGCTTTTCTTCAGCAAAAGTAGTGTATTTATCTGTGCCACGTATTTGGAGGCATAAAAAGAGGATCTTGTTCCTTCAAACATATCTTAACTTTGCAATAAAAAACTTCAAATACCTCCAAGTATTTCTATCTTCTTCTAAATGCTTATTTTGCTCTCAATACCCTTACCTGCTTGTGCTTAGTGAGGAAAATGGACTGGGTGAGGTAGCAAACTAAAGCTGGTAACTAAATGCCACATATGCAGGGGGAGGCAGGGAATGTGGTGCCATTTGCTACCCAGTAATCAGAAGAGGAGGCAGCTTTTAACATTTCAAATACTACCAAATTTTCTGGTTCCCTACTATTTGTACACACATCACACTTTTCCTTGAGCATAAACCCTTCTGTTTACTGGCAGGAAATCCCTTTTTGCTGCTGGTTACCTGCTTTGCTACTCCAATCTGAGGGATTTCAGAGAAAAAAAGAATGATTTCTTTCTTCTCCTTAGCCTAGCAGCTAATGCAGAATGTTTCACTGGTCTGTGAAAGGCTTTTTCTCTATCTGTGGGGAGTACTATTTCTGATCCCCAATGTAGCAGTTAATAAAGTCTCAATAGTCTTTCTACCATTTCCCTCAGCACCCGTTTGCAGTCCTAAAACTCCACTGCTCCTGTCACTCTCCAGCCTCTCCAATCTTCTCTGCCAAATGATGTTTTCCTTACCAGGAACTTCCAATGTAGCCCCAATTGTTTCTGTTTTATTGAGGGACTCCTCCTGAGTGGATTTTTCGATAGCATTTTTAACCACACCAGCAGCCACGCTCCTCTAAAGCAAAATTATCTACAGCTTCCCAAGATTTAATAGCAGTAAAGTTTTTAGTGCTTCCTTTACTGAAGTCCCCTGAGCCTGCGATAGGTTCCTTCTCTTAATATTCCATTATGTCTGACATGCTCCTGCCATCCATGGAGAGAGATTGGATCTTGTACTCCAAGCTTCCAGACTATCACATTTCCTGCCTCTTTCTAAAACATACTCTGCTCTTTCCTGGAGGTCATTCTGCCCCTTCTCCCAATGAAGCCTGCACACAAACAGGCACATAGTACAGAACAAGATGAGCCAAGGAATTTAAGTTTGAAGAATTCTCTTTTTTCTTTGGGGGAGGCAAAAGCAAGTATTGTTACAATGTGTTTTAACTTTGGTCTGACTGTTCTGTCTCACAGTTATGAGCTGATTCTGAATGAGATGTTTCTCAATAGCACACGAACGTCTCAACATAATGGCCCCGAAAACCATACCCCACTGGCCACCACTGAAATCAGCAGCACAGGGGACACACATGGACACTTGCATGCATTGAGTGGCAAAACTAAGGTCTTTAGAAAAAGGAAAATGCTCCATTCAACCACAAAAATATGAGGTTAACACTCAGCAGATCCAAATTCAAATCAAAGCTGTGTCAAAACCAAGCAGTGATGGTGTCCTCAGTAATACAGGTTTAAAAGGAAGTAAATTGCTGTCTGTGCAAGTGCAATTTGGACTAAGCGAAGGCTCCACTGAGAGGACCCTGTGCTGTGATGTGTTCTAATAACTGCAGTGACATTACAGACAACTTGGGTAGCGATTTGTGTTTGAGAGTTTTATTAGCTGGTTTCCATGAGCACTACAGGTAGCAAAGTGAGAATACAAAGAGAGCTAGTTCACAAACATTTAAGATTCTCAGATAAGAAGAAGTTGGTGCTATTAAGTGCTGTACTTCTACTGTGGCTCTGAAAGATAAATACATACGTAGTATATAAGCAATATAGCATATATATGTATTCAGATATCTATAATAAACAGCAACCTAGAGTTACGAACTGCCACATCTCTGCAGCTTTGCCCCTTGGTCATTTTTTGGTCAGGTATCTATTTTCAAAGCTGAATTAAAACCAAAAGTTTGGACATACTGTTCCACTCAGAATAATGTTTTTTACCGCAGAGAGGTCTGTATTCTCACAGCAGCCTTCCAATATCCAAAGGGGGCTACAAGGATACTGGAGAGGGACTCTACATCAGTGACTGTAGTGATAAGACAAGGGGGATGGGTTCAAACGGAAACAGGGGAAGCTCAGGTTAGATATAAGGAAAAAGTTCTTCCCTGTGAGGGTGCCCAGAGAAGCTGTGGCTGCCCCATCCCTGGCAGTGTTCAAGGCCAGGTTGGACACAGGGGCTTGGAGCAAGCTGCTCTAGTGGAAGGTGTCCCTGTGGGTGGCAGGGGTTGGAACTGGGTGAGCTTTAAGGTCCCTTCCAACACAAACCAGGCTGGGATTCTATGTTCATATGCTTTGCTCTTTCTGTTCACTGACATTACAAGGCAGGATGGTTTGTGTTGCTCACTGCCAATACTGACTATGACATCCAAAAATCCCAGCTTTTTCACAAAACAGCATCTCTGCATAATCACATAAGGATGGTTACACCATCAACAGTTGCCAAGTAATATTCTCTGTATGTATTTATGTATTATCACTCCCATCTCTATTACTCTAGCATGGCAGATACCAACTGTTAATACCAAGATGTAATTTCTGTCATGTTCTCTAATGCCTGGTAGGTGTATTTATTTATTTAGCCTCAGAATAGAATTATTAGAACTCATAAATTCACAGTTGGCTGCTGAAAAAAATACACAGGCAGCTGGGGATTACCTATGTTTATGGATTAAAAACAGTGCTATGGTAACGCAGCACATATACAACTACTACAGTGTGTATAGGTAACTGCTGGATGCATTTACATTTCATTCTGCTCAGCACTGACTGGTGTCTCTGACTCTAATGCAATTCTACCACTGGTATCAATGGTAAGAGATTAAGTGTTTACCTCCCCTAGTGTATACTAGATTGCAGCAAAACCATTGCATTGGCAGTGCTTTACCTGTGCCATTGCTTTCACAATTAGAAGCACAGAAGCATTAGCAAAGCAGAGAAACCTGATGCAAAGAGCGCTGGATTTACTAAGGAGTCTATGCATGGAGTAACTGGAATATTTAGATGCAAGTACCTCATTTGTGAGTATTCAAACAAGCCTAAAAGGAGTAAGTAAAGTCAACCCCCCAGTTATCACTGTTGGGAAGGAAAAGATGAAATGCGTATGGTAATTGCTGATGCAGATTGACCAAAGCTTGTAGATCTTGCTTTAAAATTGAACAAGAGTTCTTTAAAATGCTGCTGTACCACACCTTGTCTATGGAACAAGACTGCTGATAGTGCAGTTTAAGAGTAAAGATAAGAGTGCAATCTGTATGCAAATGGAATGTTAATATGGCATATAAAAGTAAAATTCAATGAAAGGAGTTTGCACTGAGATCACAGAAATTTGGCCATTCTTTGGCTTTGTCTCCTCCCTGCATTGTTGCTGAATCAGTTTTCCACACCTCTCCAATCTCCTGTGAAGTTTATGTATGTTGTGTGACTTAGCAAATAAAACAAAAGAGCATCTTTACTGCTAATGATGTGAGATAAAGGCTTTTACTTCTGTCCACTGCCATTTAATGACCTAAATATCTCCAACACTTTTGATAGCCGGGTTAAAAGCCATATTGATTTCCCTGAACTTTCTGTTGCATTGCAAAGAGCTTCACTAAAAAGCAGTGACTCAGCTAAGCAGAGCAGAGGGCAGTTGTTACTGTGTTTTGGATGGGATACTGTACTAAAGAAACCAAAAGAGTAAGAAATGCTGGAGCCAAGCATTTGCTGTCAACCTCTGTCATTTTCAATATCAGCTGGAGTATTCTGCTGGTAAAATTCAACACAATCCAAAGAGCCAAATTGCTTAAGGAGTGAGGAAAATCAGGAGTTGGCCCTATTTGGAAGAAAGAGAAATTCAGATCTAACAGGTTAAATACAAGTATAGCTTAACTATGACGCATCCTCAATATTCCTATTTGTAGTACAACATTCTGCTAACCAACATCATGTTAACTTCAGATCACAGCACTTCATAAACATGCATTAGTGACTTATCAGTTACAGAAGTAAGAATTTAACCCCCATTTCACAGAGCAGGAACCTAAAAATCAAGAAGAGTAAAAGGCATCAGAATTCTGACTTCGGCGATTCACATTCAGTGCCAAGTGGAGGTTTATGACACTACTCCAAGAGAAGCTGTGGCTGCCTCATCCCTGGCAGTGCTCAAGGCCAGGTTGAACAGTGCTTGGAGCAACCTGCTCTAGTGGAAGGTGTCCCTGCCTGTGGCAAGGGGCTGCAGCTAGATGAGCTTTAGGGTCCCTTCCAACCCAAGCCATTCCATGATTCTATGATACATCAGTGTGCTTTTGCCTACTCTGTGTTACCTGCACAGTGCCTAAACACCACAATTGAAATATATATTGTATAAAACTCTGGATTTGACTCGAGGTTAAGCATATGAAAAGCTTCCCAGCATATCTCAAATTAATTAATTTTGTTACTATAACTGCTAAAATTTCTTATCTTCGCCTGACAGCAGCTGGGTAAAACTGAAGAGCCACCATTTAGAGAAACTGGCGTTCTTTAGGCTGTATATAAAGAACTAACATCTATTTTATCCTTAAACCTAAAACCCCTGGCATCCATTCAGTTATCATTCCTAATTCGTAAGGCTCTGTCTTTGAAGCAATAGTTACTTTAGTAGTTCAGAAACTGAGGGCTCTTTTCATGGCAGGGGCATTTCTTCATGTATCCATGTTTTGTACTTGGGATTTTGTCTGCAAAGATATCTATCCTCCTAACACTCAGTTCAGAAAGGGCTGTTTCATCAAACTGTGCTTCAGAATACAAGATCTGCAATTATTACTGCTTTGGGTTTCATTTAGTACTTCAAAACTCCACCTTTGCTACCAGGGTGTGCTGATGCTTGGTCCTGGGTGCACAGATGGAAACAGTCCATGTGTGTTACAGAGAGTGACTGGGGCAAACCACACAGGCAAGCAGAGAAGGTGAGGTAGGAGCTAAGATGGAAAGAGCTGAGCAGGAAAATGGATGGCCAAACTCTTCACTTGGCAAACCAGTATGAAACAGTAATGATTTGCAGGCATTGCAGAACGGATGATCTTTAAAGATTTAAAAGAGAATATGTTCTCTTCTTTAAAAGAGAAATAGGGACTTCTCAGACTTGAAAAAGTTCTTATACTTTCACATGCAGTTTGTATTCTGAAATGATAACTCCAGTAAAATTCCCCTCTTTACCCCTAGTGACCCATTGAATTTTGCAATTATCTGGCATATCTTCTATGGTATTATAATAAAAAAAAAAAAAATCACAACAACAACAGTGGTTTTCTATCAGCATAAATATTAATAGTTACACGTTAATAATATTCAGGTCATTTTCATAGTAGGAAATAACCCCATGATCTGGCAGCTTATGCTAGTCCAGGGGTTACTTATTTGCCGATCAGGAAGAGTTTTCTTACAGACTGGGAGGTATAAATTGAAGTGATCTTTATTTCAGCATCTCTGCCTCAAACGAGATGTTGACTTTAATCACCCCGCAAGGCAAAAGATTCCTTCCTACATGAATGAGGATGGTGAGGATTCTCCTGTTTAGATTGGTGAAAGCAACTGCTTTTCTTATAAAGCCAGGGACAACTTTGCTCTTCTTAGTGTGCTAAAGGCCTTCTGGGTGACAGAACCCCCTGTTTTCTGGAATGGCTCTGGGACAAGCACTTGCACTGCCCACCCCAGAGCTGAAGCTGCTGCTGCACAAGCTGCAGACTCACATGGTGGCAGTATTCTAGAGTCTGAACAAGAGGCAGCCCCAATAAAGCCAGATGGATATAGATGGATATAGCTGGGCTGTGCCTTAGCAGTCACACGTTTTTTAGTTAATGATTAAAAGCCCTTCTCACTCTTCCCCTCAGTTCTGCTGCTGTTCCCAAACCATTTCGCTGCAGCACTTGCTCACCCCCCAAGACTTGGCGGGCAGAGGGGAAACCACACATTTCCAAAGAGAATTCCTCTTGCCAGCACTTACGCAGACCCAAATCTCAACCCACTTTCTGGCTGAATTAGCTTTGCGTTGCAAGAGCAGCTTGTGCCTACCTGGGGAACCGGGTGACCCTGTAGCAGGGCTGGGGACACACACGCTCACCTGCTCTCATGGCCATGGTCCAAAGCTCAACATATTAGCTGCTATTCAGCAACAGAGGTTCAGCCCTGAAGCTCCTGAACTGCTGGGGTCTTTTTCTCACATCATGAAGATGAACCCCAATTATTGTATTAGTGTTTCACTGGGGAGAATGCATTATTCTACAAGTTATCTACCACAGCTACTTGCTTTTCTATGATGATATAGATGATCAAGGTGATTGATACCTTTCACTAACAGCACCAACACACAGAACATTTTGGTCAGTGGAGAAAGAAGTTATGCCTGTTTTCAGCATGAGTATCAGGTGTTTGGCACTTGTGTTCAACCTGCAGTGCAGAAACAGCAGCTGCATACAATTGAAATAATGTGCCTTAAAGCTAACACTTGGATTTATTCCAGCAAATCCTGTATATTTAGTAGGAGCTGATAACAAAACATCATTTCCTATGCTATGACTAGGCTTTAAGCATCAGTAAAAATGTACTTAATCAATTTATATTAAATTACTGTGCAATCACCATGGTAGTTTAAGGCTATGCCTATGTCTATTAGACATTCTATCAGATAATTATTATGATCACTTAACTTCAGAGCATTACTTGATCTTTTACATCTACACAACTGGTAACTTTAAATAGATATTTTATTATATCTCTACTACCACAGTAACTGTGACTGCATTTTCTTGAAAAGGCATTTAAAGGTGGCACTTTTTAATTGTCTATGCTATGCCTTTGGATGCAGGGGCCTCATAAAACAGCTATGACCTCTGCAGCTGGTCATCTTCCTCCTGACCATCCTCACTGCATGTACAGCTGAAGACTACATGGGCTGGCCAGGGCTTCCTAGGATGCCCTACAGCCCCAACAAGGGTCAACAGGGCTGGCACACAGCTTGCCCATGAAGGAAAAAATCAGCCTCCATCCACCTTTGCCTGCTGCTTGCCCTCACCAAAGTGTTACAGTCAATGATTCTCAACCTCCATGATATACTGTGCCTCTTCAAAGCACTTTACAGCCTTAAAGACCTAACTTGGTCTTTCTGCTGTAGCATAAGGGATGTATCGTAGCCATGCTGACAGATCTCACAGCAGGCCTTCTGACAGCACCCTCTCTTTATTCCTATGGTACAAGCCTGCCTTGCTGCTGAATGTGAAAAGAAGCAATTTCACCATAAAGTAACCATGGACCAAGTCATTCATTCCCCATGGTCCACCAGGATTTAATGTGGCTTTTCAGGTATCAACACAAACACTGGCTTTACTTTACTTCATAAACTGGCATAGCACAGTTGCTCTCTCCACTTCAGGAGTTGGGAAACCTTGACCTTTATCTCTGCTGCTTGTTTCTGCTGTGATCTTGTCCAAGTCCCTTAACTTCTCTATATTTTCCTGACTACACCATAAAAAGTAAAACAACAAAGCTATTGAAATCTTTGCCTGCAAATGCCATGCCTGTTGAAGAGCAGCACTATGTACAAGAAAGCAGTATGCTCTTCCTTTGTATGTCCCTACTGGTGCAATTTGTAAGAAAGAAGTATGCTATTCCTTTATATGTCCCTACCAGTGCAATTCTATTTTCTGATGTGAAACCTCAAGGGGTTTTTTTAGGAACTATGTAAGCTAAAATAACAAGGTCCAAACTTAACAGGAGATTTTTATGCTTTTGCAGTTGTGCCACAGAATCATAGAATCAACTAGGTTGGAAAAGACCTTTGAGATCATCAAGTCCAACCATTACTCCAGGACTGCCAAGACCACCACTAATCCATGTCACTGAAGGACTACTTGTAAATAAGGTCAGAATGTAGCCATGGAAGCATCAAGAGCGTTTCCAACCTGTCCTTGGCACCAACAAGCACTGGGTCAACCCACCTAAGATTATACTCATCCGTTACTCTCCTGCCTTTGAATCCTAATCTTTTCATTTCCAGCTACTCATGCGCAAAGCATGCTGCCTTCCAACAGGTGATGGTAGGGATCACTTCCACACTAGAATACCCAGCAGTTTTCCAGGGAAAGCAGCCCATGGCCCTGGCACACCTGGAGGAAGCACTCCCATGATACTACAGCAGAGCTGGAGCAGCCCAGGCCCTGCCAGGCCCCTTTCCCTGCAAACCAACAGGCACATACCTAGAGCCACATATTTATTTAATGTTAATGCCTCATTGTCTTGACATTCATAATGTGCTAAGCTGGGAAAGTAATTAAAGTTAATTTCTGCTTGGGGGAGAATGAGAAAAGGTGGGGGTGGGGGAAGCATCCTCACTGTAAATACTTATTCATATTTCTTTCCTGTTTTGTGATTCTCAATCGGAGTTTTCTAATAACAGATCATTTCTTTTTGTCTAACTTTAATCTGGCCCTGCTTGACAAGCACCATCCTTTTCATTGAAGGGTAAGACCACTTAAAGAAAGGCCAATAAGCCCTTGCACTGCTCAGCTGACTAGGGTGATTTGTCACCCTGTGCAGTGGTGGTCACACCAATGGATTTATCTCAAGGTAAATGGAGATGCTGAGACCTGGGACCTGGAGCTTTGATTAAGGCCCCCTTTTTGTAGTGTTGATAGATGTTGCTTGTGTTTATCTATTTGAAATGCCACTAAATCTGTGAATACAAAGGGAAAAGAGAGTAGTTTGCAGCTGAAAACATATTAGTGATTTATGTTTCACTAAGAAGCACAATAAAGAGACAGAGGCTATTAAGAGGAGCTATTTTCATGAGAAATAGTTCTGCTTTAAAACATTATCAACCACACCTTGATAAAGACCTACCTGCATGCATAATCATGTTTACTTATCCCTTTAGTTGAGTGCAATATACATTTGGAATGCAGGGCCCCAAATTATTAATAAGCCAGTAGACACTTCGCTATGTAAATGCATAAGAATGGGACACTTTGCATGTTAATTGTCTTGCAGAGGAAAAGGAAGTGCAATGTACTGAACTGGGACTTCAGATGGACTCTACATCCCCTAAAGCCCCTTCGAATCCTACTGACCATCATTGCCAGCTTTTATTCCCAACATTTTAGTAGAAATAACCACTGGGGTGACACAAAAGGATTATAATGCATCGATATAAGTTATAACATGAATCAATGTCAACAAGACGCACCCATTTAAATGAATAGGGTCAGATGAGAATGCTGTATCACCCTGACTCGGGTGACAGTTACAAATGCATAACCTAGTCTGCATAATAGGAGTGTACAAACCAGTAGAGATTTGTAAACTTGGTTCATTTCAAGCAGAACTGACCCACAGAGATGGAAAAAGGAAAAGCCAACTGAGCTGTCGAGAAATAAGTGATTCTGTAGTTTGTTGTTTAACCAAAGGCATAATGAGGTTTCATTTTCTCAAGCTTGAATAGAGAACACAGACCTAAAATGCTATTAGGTAACCAAGCTGCTATTTATCCACAATGTTCAATTAAAAGACAAAGATAACACATTCCCTTCCAAGCCCATTTCTGTTTACAAATGCAAAATAAAGCTTCACTGCTCTGCCTCCTATATGCAAATATATAGGCACACTGCAATTACATGTTTGGAATTAACTGTGCTCTGTTCTGATTTATGGAAATGTTCAGAGGATTCCTCTTGAGCACTAATGAACAGTGGTGGAGGGGGGGATGCTCTATAATGGGTGTGCACCTGGAGCATGAAAACTGGTACAGTAAGTTATGTACCTGTAGGGTGATGCTGTGTCTGTGGCTTGGCACTGCAGTGCACTGACAGTCTAGCAAAGCTCTTAAATCTGGACAACACCTGCACCTCATTTGCTTTGCAGAAGCTCCATGACCTGACTGCTGATGGTTGAGCCCTCCCTTTCATCCTCAGGATTATGACAAGTTATTAATTGCCACCATTAGCTGCAGCAGCCTGCTTGAGATCTCTGCTGCTCTCTGGAGGTGAGAAACTATGTGTATGTGAATGCAGAGAAAAGATGCGAAGCACTGGGGCAAACAGAGCAACAATCTGCCCAAAAGGGATTCTGAGGCTGCGAATAATTTATTAGAAAACATTTTTCTTTGTCCTTCCCACAGACCCACAAACCCTCCCTAAGCACTCTTTACCAGCCTTGCAGATAATGTACTTGCACATCCCAGAGCTTGCTAAATAGACTGAACAGGCCACAGAGTTCATTCCTAGCTCTGCTTCTTCAGTACCTTACGCAGATGAAACACTCTCATCACTTCCTGGAAGCCCTTCCTATGGATTTTTTGGCAATTAGGTAGAAAAGTGAATCTAAAAATGACAGTTCAATGCTTGGAAAACATTTTTCCCCCTTTTGTTTGTAACTCTCTAGTGAATTTGTTGTTCCTAGCTACAGCAGACTGAATTGCAGCACGGATTCACACCTCATTTCATCTTCTGCATGCGCTCAACCTGTCTTACATTTTCAGACACCAAAAGTCATATCTCACCACCTAATAAGAAAGGCTGTGGTTGCACTGCAGACACTTATGGGGAAAAGCAAGTTGCGAACAACGTAAAGAGAAAAGAGCCAACTTCAGTAACTTCCTGTACAGCCACTAGAATACTATGGGTAAATTTGGGTATAAGTAAAAGGTTGATTTTCAGAGGGGACAGGAAGGGAAGCTGATAAGAATGAAATATGAGCTGATGTCAGCAAAAATAGCTCGGATCATGCTTGAGCATGCCCATGGGTCTTGGTCTGTAGATCAGCCAGATGAGGGGTCCTCTGGAGAGTGTTAAGAGATCAGCCGCAGTCTGTGTAGCCAGGGCTCCCCTCCAAAGACATCCAGAGGACAGAGCAAGGGAGAAAAGAAGGGGCTGGTGTATGCCTTAGTCTCATCCAGATCAGGAGTTAGGATGCAGCCAGCGGTTGCTCCCAAACTAGAAACTCAAAGACTTCAGGAATACAGACAATCCAGTGGTGTAATTACAGAGAGAACCTGAACTGTCAGAGGAGCCAAGGGCCCTGTACTTTAGCAATCCTTTCACAATATTTACAAGACATGCCGTACCATCATGTGCAATCTCCAGTAGGATAACAATAGTCCATATTTTAACAGAATGCATTTTAAATAAGATTTATCAGTTTTGCTATTTGTCAAAACTTTTCAGGTCTCCTCTTGTCATCTTACAGAAGGTGTTTCAGCGCTTGCATGTATGTGTGGAAATAGGTCACATGCAGAATTTACACACCTACAGCGTCACTCCTCATTTGGCTGGGTAAGAAAGGATGCAGAATGCTTTTTTAGGCTATATGTAGACAGAATGTACTTATAATTAGGATTAGAAATAAGAACTAGCACTGACTCCATCAGAACCCTCTCCAAGAGGCCAATCATTTCATATTTAGCATGAAATCCCATAATGGTGCAGAGTGTTCTTCTATTTGTTACCAGATAAGTTTGAAAGTATCTTCTCATGTTTGGTTATATATTTATACATCAGTATCTCAAGAGCACACAAGATTTCATACCTCCACACAGCTCCACACATGCTTCCATGTGAAAGCAAAATCCATGTGGAGGTAAAACTTACACAGATTATAAATTATTACTAGTAATAGTACTACAATATATGCTAAGCCTGAGTTTACAGAAAAACCTACTGAAACTTTAGGTCAAAGTAACATCATTTTGTGAGTCATTTGGGTCAGTTCCCGTAAGTTCTTCTGTGAGACACTCATGCAAATAAGGAGCATTGTAACCTAAATGTCACAGAGGCAACCTTAGCTGGAATATCAGCCCCCTCCATGTGGTTACCTTCATGTCTGCTTTAATGAGTATGAGAAACTCTTCAGTCTGAGCCCCACAGTGGACACTGCTGTCAAGGCAGAGGTTCGGGACATAACCAAAAGAGCCTGGAGAGGGACTGAATTCAACTCCTTGAGCAAAGAGCTTTGACCACGCTCCTGTAATGCTCAACTTCTCAAAAGAGTGAAGCCCCTTTCCATTTAAAGAATACTTGTAGGCTTCTATTAGGGGGTGATTTGGGGCTGTGAATTGTAGGTGGAAAGTAGACCTTTCATTAAACCTAGACCCTGGCAGATGCTGTTATTTATTGGTTTGCTTAATTCCCAAAGTCCCTCACTTTTATGATCAGAACTAAAATGGTGATCATAAACCTCGGCTTTTCAGCTCCAGTTTGGCCCTGCACCTTTGCCCAGCCAACCAACCAACAGCTGTTTCTGTGCCTCACTTGGAGCCATCAGTCCTTTGCTCCATCAGGCCTAACCACCTTCCTCCACATCTTCTCTTCCCCCTAAGCCCTGCACAGGTTACCCAGAGAAGCTGTGACTGCCCCATCCCTGGCATTGTTGAAGGCCAGGTTGGACACAGGGCTTGAAGCAACCCGGTCTAGTGGAAGGTGTTCCTGCCCATGGCAGGGGGTTGGAACTGGATGAGCTTTAAGGTCCCTTCCAACCCAAACCAGCCTGGGATTCTATGATTGACAGGTTTATACATGTACAGGTATATGCACACGCAGCATAAAGCAGCTCTACTGCATCCTGCTCTACCTCAGCTTGCAGTGCTCAGAAAGGGATTAGCAAGTTCTGAATTTTACCTTGACTCGTGGATCTAGAAGAGCAGAGGAAGAAGAGGGAAAAGCCAGCCAAAGATCTCAAAGAGAGAGGTAACTTTAGGAACCACAACATCCTTCTCTTGGCGAGGCTCAGAATCCAAAGCTCACGCCTACCCCACAACAAGATGTTTTTTCAGTACCATTTTGAAAACCAACCCTGCCTGAGATGGAGGTAGCACCTTAGAACTGACAAAGTGGAAGGCAAAGGGTTAAGCTGCAGAGCAAGCTGTGTACGCACTCAAGGTATGTTTGTTTCTGTAGCAATGAATAGGGTCACTGTAAGGAGCAGAGTGTTGTTTTAACACCTATTCTCTCTTTGGCTCTGTGGCCAGTTCACATGTAACTGAGTGTTTCCATGGAGGAGTGAATCCATCTGTGTTTTCTCACCTGCAGGTGTTGGGGTTTTAATTAAAAGCTCTAACTAATATGTTGCTATTTTGTGAAGGGATGTGAATTATAGCAAAGGCAAATTAGGAATGATAATGAGACAGAATAACTCACTTGCAAATATTTTCTGTGTGCTTTTTCCCCCCTTGTAACAGAAGACAACGTATTTTAATCAAAGATGAACACTAATGTACTCTCATGCTCTCTTTGTATGTGCAAGACAGGTATAGTTTCATTTGCACAAGGGATTGCACCAATAAACACAACCACTTCAAAAGTTTAACTCTTAGTGAAAACCTTCAGATGCATGAAGAAAACCAAACTTCTTACAAAGAGCTTAAACAACCCACACAGGGAGCAAATTCATCTTCCATCTGCAATGATTTGTGTACATACAGACACACAGCTGAGTTCCACAACCTGCACTTCACCATCCCAGCTCTCAATCTCTGGGCAGTTTGAATCCTTTCTGTTTAGTAACGTAAGAAAGTAGGATTGAACATAATGATCTCAGTTCAATGGGACTGGAAGCATTTCTGCACGTTTCATACAGTGAAGCATGTTTTATATTCAGAATCTCATTTTCAGAACAGAATATAAACTATTATGGCTTACCAGAATGGTCCTACCTTTTCCTCCATGTATCTGACATGGTGGGTATACAACAGTCCTCTGGAAACCTGTTTTAAAGGCAGGCATCCCAAACCTCCCTTAATTACCATTAGGACATCTCTTTATTATAATACCTGCCCTGTATTTTTGCTCCTCAAGCCCTCCCCATCTCAGAGATGCACAAAGAGCCCCAAGAGCCAAGCAAACAGTGCCAGGCTGCCCTTGGTGCTCTCTGAGGGGAAAGGATGGTGAATAAAACTGACCCCAAGAGGCTAACAGAGGATATCAGTCAATATCAGATGACTTCAAGGCATTAAAGAGCCATAACATATTGTGCAAGCTACAATACAATTCCAGAAGGACATAAGTCTCTTACTCCCTATCAAAATACACAATATAGATGTGTCTCATGCCTATAAAAAATACAGAGAAAAACTCAAGGTATTCAAACAATAAAGAAAAAGAAGGTGATGAAATCGTGGGAAAGGGAGAAGGACAGGCAACAACAAGGCCTTGTAAGAGGGAAATGGTCATTAGGTAAAAGAGGATTACTGGGCACTGAGGTGACAAGGAGAGAATGGGGGAAAAAAAGGAACAAGAAAGGCAAAAACAACAGGGAAGAATGACAGAGGAAAGAGAGATGAGGAAGCCTGATACCAGAAAAGCAGTTGTTAATTACACTTGGGTGGATTTGCTGTAGACAGTAACATAACCTATTCTATTCTATTAATCATCAGTATCTGGGTGCCTCCACTGGCACATGAAGCATGTGTTATTTGTCCTCTGGTCATTTCTCTGGGGAAAGATGTGTGTTCCATGGGTACAGATAGATTCCTTTTCTTCTTTCTTAATATACATGTTGTGGTTTCAGTTTAGAGATGGCAAGGTCAAAGAAATATCCCTTCCCTTGCACAAATGTGTCTTTGAGGCATCAGGGGAGTGAGAGAAGAATCAAACAGAGCTTGCAAAATGGAAGAGGTCTTTAAATGTGGCTTTTCCTTCACCTCCATTGGGCGGGTTTTGTTCAGACCTTGAGGATCAACTCACCTAAGAAAAATAAGACTGAAAACTGCACCACTGGCCTTTTTTCCTTCCTCTCCCTGCTGCTATCACTTCACCCTGAATGGGTACACACCAGAGCTCCCACCTGAGCAGAACCCCCACCTCTGGTACCCACAAAGCTGATGCTGAAGCTGCAGAACATGTGAGGACCTCACAGAGTCCCACTGCCCATGAATGTGGCTGGGTGCAATTCCACACAGGAGAGGAAGATGGGACCTTTTCCTCAAGGAACCTACTATATGAATGAATTTAACCTGATTAACCTCTTGGCTCTTTAACCACATCCTGCAGTTGGGCTCAGCAAAGGTCCCCCAAGACTGCCTTAGTGGACTGGGATTGTGTGTGTGCATGTTTAGCACTACCCCCTTTGCATTCATAAATATCTCCTTGCCACTGCTCTGACTCCCCATCCTTTTATCAATCATAAGTCACATCCAGACACAACTGATAAAACATTGGCACTTGCATGCCTCTAGGCTCCGATACAGCAAGAGTTCAAAGCACCATAAATTACCTTATGAGCACTGCAACCTGGAAGTAGCTGAGGACACTGTGAGCAAAGGGGCAACTCAGCATCAAGTATCAGTGTGTGACAGACGCCATTAGCAGTGGTTTTCCTGTTCTTAAGGAAGGTACATCACTGATCCTTATAAATGGACAGCAATTGTAAGGCTAAATTCCCATCAAGGGGTTGATGAGTCATTAAAACCCCTCAAGCTTTGTTCTCACAGTTTATTGCCTCATCATCACCACCACCCTTTCATTAAATTATTGGCTTTTAATTAGCTCTAGCCCTTCCATTGCTGTCCGTATCATTGCAGAGAAAGAAAGAGGGAAACAGCTCAAATCAAGTATCTGATTGCCCCTTCTGAAGGTAATAATAAGATAACAGCATAGTGTCATTTAAAATGATGGTCTTTATGTTTCAGCAAACTGATTTTTTTTTCCTAAATGAAGGAAAACCCAGATATGCCTCTCACTTCCTACTCCAGGGATGCTGAAGCTTCATTTGCCTGCCGCCAGGAAAGCTTCCAGTGTCTCCTACTATCTCCCACCAGCTCAGCAGAGGGGCTGGTGGGCACCAGTGCTTTGAAACTCAGCAAGCAGCCTGAGTTGCAAGCAGCATGCCCGGTATGGGACCATTTCACCTGATGTATTGTAATGCTCTCTACTCCCAGCTTCTGTGTCTCCAATGGAAGATGTTGATTGGAATATGTTAAATAATAGCAAGCATCCCAACTGGAGTATCCTCCTGTATTTAAAACATGGGTTTACATGCTTCATAAATTTCAGTAGTTGTAATTATACGATATATATATGAAGAGAGTGAGTGAAAGAGAGCATATATATTATGTGAGGAAACAGCATTATCGATCCTGTATTATACAGTGCACAAGAAAATTAGTTAACCATACAGCTCATTGGTTTAAAGATGGCAGTAAAGTTTAAAGGCATTCTGTTGTGAAGTTAAATATAACAGCTATGACACAAATAGAACAATTGCTTTTCCTGGATTTCCCTGGCAGCCAAGCAATCCATGGGCTGGATCCTGCCCCAGCATGTTGCTGCAGACCCAAAATAACCCCACAGGAACACATGGGGCTACTCCAGATTTACACCACAGTAGCTGGAGCAGGAATTTGGATGCAGAGGTTTAAATGAGGCTTATGTAATAAAAGGGGAACTTATAATGGTTCCCTGTGGAGCTGGAAGGCAAGGTAAATGCTCCATCTGCTTAGATCAGAAACAGAGGTAACAGAAATGGACTTCAGCTCCCAACCTGGAGTTATTTTATCTTTTAGAGTTTGGGGTTTCTAAATGAAAAAAAAAAAAAAAAGAAAAATCACAGCAAGAAAACCTGTTTACTAAAGGAGATACTCCTGGGAGCATAATCCTACTCTACCAGAGGCTTCTCCATTTTCAGTCAATACCAGTTGTGTTCCAGCTTCCAGATCACTTCAGTACAGTCACTTCACAAGGACCTGTAGGACAGGACAAAGGGGAATGGCTTTAACCTGCCAGAGGGGAGACTGAGATGAGCTCTTAGACAGAAGCTGTTCCCTGTGAGGGTGCTGAGGCACTGGCACAGGGTGCCCAGAGAAGCTGCGGCTGCCCCATCCCTGGCAGTGTTCAAGGCCGGGTTGGACACAGGGGCTTGGAGCAAGCTGCTCTAGTGGAAGGTGTCCCTGTGGGTGGCAGGGGTTGGAACTGGAGGAGCTTTAAGCTCCCTTCCAACCCAAACCATTCTAGGATTCTACATGGGCCAGAGGCTGGCTGGTGTGGCAGGAGGGGTGGCACACCACAAGCCACAAGTCTGGTGTGGATGTCAGAGCATGGCAAGAATGCGAATGTCCCAGGAAGCAGCAAGACTCCCAAGCAAGAAACCACAAGTCCCAGGTCTTGCTGCTTCTGCCAGGCCTTTGCTTGTGACTTCCAATGTATCACTCATTGTCCCTTCTCTCCAAGAGGTGTGAGATGGATGAGGACTACAGAGGTGAAGCAAGGTCCAGGTATTCCATGGTGGGAATTCTCTCTCCTGAAGAGAAAGTCCTGCAGAAATACAGCCCAGTATCATATTGCTCACGCTGGCCAGCCCTCCAGAGCCATCAGTAGTTCTACACCAACCCCACCACTAGCTGTGCGCAGTCAGGAAGGGGAATGGAGCAGTGGTAGTCAACAGAACATACAAGGAATTGCAGAAATAGTGGGTAGGAAGATGGAAAAAATAATAAATTCTGCCTTTAATTTCTCTCCCCCCCCCATTTCACACAAATGGGATCTAATTTCATTTCAAAGAAATCTCTCTCCTGAATGCTTCGAAAAGGTTAAAATGCAATTTTCTGAAACTAAGTTATTAGATAGAGGAATATTAACCTTTGAGCCCCGTAGACTTTTACTCTTTTTTATCTCCTTTTCATTTTTGTTTGTGGGTCTATTCATTTTTGGGCGCTCTCAGCCCTGTTGCTAGGTAACAGCACTTGGCGTGCAGGCATGTTCCTCTCTCCAGCCTGCCTGGCCCAGGCTACCGGCTTCCCCAGCGCTCGCTGCCGGCGCTGCAGCCCCTTACAGAAAGCATTTATCACAGCCTCACACAGTAATGGCCACTCAGTGGAGGGGAAATTGAGCTGACCTGAAGGCCAAAGCTGTTAGGGAGACTGGTGGGAAGGGTAAAAGGGTCACAGTACCCTTTTCCCACCCACTTAGTGGGCAGTAAGCAATAGAACAGCAGTGCCAGTGTTTTCACTAACATATCCCGAGGCTTTGCACCTGAAATAAATGTTTGTTTGACATTAACAATAAACCAAAAATAAAAACCTGGTTTCCTCACAGAAGCTGGTTATGCTGCTTAAACTTCAGCAAGGTAAGGGGAGAGTGGGGAGAGGGGTTTAAGATGTGATTTGTTGTGCGCTTTGGACAATATAATTATTTCCTTTTGATAGCAATAACTCTTGTACGTTCCCATCTCCTTTGATTTAGAGGAGGCAGGAATTGCAAAAGCAAAACAGTAAGTCTTTTGTTTCCTTTGGGTCAAAAGCATCACCTCCTATGAGTACCTGAGGAAAAGGAGTTCTGTTGACAAATCAAATACATAAAGAAGTAACATTACCCCCAAAACTACCTAAACACAAGCACCGATTTGCACTTCTGAGTGGTTATGGTACAGAAGCCTTTTCTAACACTAATCTGTGTGGTTCTTTCAGAGTGATGGGAAAGCATTTACAAATGGAAAAACAAACTACTTTCCAATGAAAAACAGAGTGGGGAGGGGAATGCAGAAAAACCCATCTCTATTTTCCTTTAATAACCTAAAACTCCAATTTCTTCTGGAGATAATGTGTTCACATGGACTGCAGGAATGAAATCCTAAAGGAAACAGAGAGCCTGGCTCTCTGAGCACATTTTAGAAAGCAAGATGTATTTCTCTTGCTACATTACTTACTTACAGGGACCTCAGGCTGTACATCAACCCCTTACACAGGTGCTCTCAAGCAAGTAACTCTTCACCATTAGATCCTGATCAAGAAGCTTTAACTGGTGTCAGCAAAGAGCAGGGTTTGGTGTCTATGAATTAGTAAAACATCGTTGCTTTTTACTCACACAAACACAGGACAGCTAAAACCATAGTAAGACTTCTGCTGCTGTATCCAGTGTTCTCAAACAACAATATTTAAGCAACAAAAAGAGGCAGAGTCAATCTCAGTTTTAGTGATTCCCAGGAAAGTCATCAAATAAAAATGTGAACTTTAAAATTGATCAGGATTAATTTCACTGACACTGTATCATAACATATATCTCTTTGGAGACTCATTTGTTGGGCTGCAGACGCAAAGAAAGTAAGGAAAGAAATAAATCAGAATACAATCAGGCAATTAGACTTTTGCCATTGATAGAATACTAAAAATGTCCGATTTATCACAGCATTAACAAACAGAAGTAAACACAAGATGGAGATTTTCCTGGAAAAGAACTGCTTAGGAAAAATAAACCAACAACCAAGACCATATTTATCAATAAATTTCATTTCCCAATATTGTGCCTTTCAATGGGGAATGCTATTTCACCTGCTAATTTCAAGAGCACAGCAACAGAAGATGATTTATCACCTGAATACCAATACAGTAAAAATCCTATTCTCCTCTATATGAAATTGTCTTGCTCAGAAGAGAGTGTTCTCTCTTATACACTATTATATGCATATTAAGGATAAAATATCCAAGATTTACATGCACACATATATACATGCACATCTAGCAATCTAATTTCACAAAAGTTATATTGAATCTGGGTGGGATTATGAGAGATTCCTTTAAAACTCAATGATTTGGAGCTCCTCAGGATTTACTAGAGATCTAGATAGTGGTAATACTCTTCATAATATTACTAAAGGCATGAAACATTTCCATATTTCACAGTTGCTCTGTTATAATAATACAATGAAAACAGTCAGATTGCAAGTTTTATTCCCTATTGCTGGCTACAGTGAGGTAGAATCTAAATGATGTGATGTACTGCTGCCTCATGGATCATATTTAAGCTGCTTACTGTACTCGAACACCTGCAAAGATGGCAAAAGTGCAGTTCACATAGTGTCATCTTAACTATCTGAACAGAGTTAAGTCTTCATCTGGAGAGAAGATGGGATCCTGGGTTACCTAATGAACTTAGAAATACCTGACATCAGGGGGAACAATTTCACCTGTGAAATGACGAGGAGGGAATAATCCTCACACAGGGTCCCTACAAGGGAATTTTCCTGTCATTTCACCCTATGTATCTAAATACCACCAGGGCAACTGTAGGGAATTTCTAAGCTTTCCCAAAAAATGTTCCTGTCTCAGAATAAATACAGAGCTTTTCAGAAAAAGGAGGAAAACTAAAGGAAATGCATTGTTTTAGAGAGAAAAGTGAAGAGTAGGAACTCAAGGCAGAGGTACTTAAAATCTTAAGTGATCTTCCTATAAATGTTTGAGCTATTGTTGGCCAAAAGTCTGGATTGTAATCTTAATCTTTTATAAAAGAAATAAGACAACAGAAATCAAGCCCAGTAACACATGTAACAGGTAAATACGTGGTACAGTCCTGGTATAACACAGATGGGATATAATTCCTCCATCAACTCCACAAGCTGAATTTTCCAAACAATGCTCCAAACTGGATATACATTGTTTCATATCACTTACTTGTTCTGAAAACAAATAGTATATTTGTACCTTGATCTGAAACATGTCTAACTAAAAACTTGTCACTGAAGTTAGAGATGGACCATAAACTGCAAAGGATTTGGCATCACGTATGTTAAATATTAGATAATAAGGAAGGCAAAGCGCAAGCGTATAACTGCTTTTGCATACCGTCATTTCTTAATTATAATCCCGCCCAGAGAACCAGACCATGGATCTTGAAACACCCTGGACTAGTCATTTAACTGCAAATCTGGAATAGAATCATAGAACCATAGAATAGTCAGGGTTGGAAAAGACCTTAAGATCATCGAGTTCCAACCCCCTGCCATGGGCAGGGACACCTCACACTAAACCATGCCATCCAAGGCTCTGGCCAACCCAGCCTTGAACACCACCAGGGATGGAGCATTCACAACTTCCCTGGGCAACCCATTCCAGTGCCTCACCACCCTTACAGTAGAGAATTTCTTCCTTATATCCAATCTACACTTCCCCTGTTTAAGTTTGAACCCATTGCCCCTTGTCCTGTTACTACAGTCCCTACAAATATACTACTATAATTGGAATAAATCATTACAATTTACTGAACTCAGTCCCAAGCCAACTGCAAAAAGCTGTTTTAAAAACAAAGCAGGATTGTAGAGACTTTAAAATAAAGCTGTAGCTCTTTCCCCTCTTCTCCATGTTGTCCATTCCTAGAACTATAACATATTGTCTTTTGTCAGGGACCAACATGGAAAGAAAATTACATGGCTGTCTAAGGATATGTCTTCACTGCAAACCACTGTTTCACTGTGACTTTACATTGATGGCTCTCTTGGTGTTACACTGTAAGCAAAGAGAAGGCCCAGTAGGTTTTTTTTTTTTGTGTAATTTGTATAGGTCAACTTCAAATTGTGGGAGAGAAATAACCACATTTAACTACACCAGGATGATAACAACATCCCAAAGTGTCCTATAATTGTGCCTTATGCTATTGTGCAGGGGGAAAGTGCTTTAAAAGTTTTACTGAAAAAGAAAATTCTTCAGACAATGTAGAGAAAGATTAAAGGAAGCCACAAAACAAAGCCTACCTGAGCATGAAGAAAGATGGATGCAAGACTTGCCTCAGAAGGGGGATTGTCTCCTATTTACCTTAGTAGGCTAACAACATCAAAGCCTATTAATTAAGCACAGATGTTCCTACTGATTCATTGTTACCACTTTATAGAAAGAGCAAAGAGATAAACCTGTTCTTCCTCTATACGCTGGGTTAGGATGCAGCACAGCTGTGAGTTCTCATGCTTATTTCCTGCACCAGAAATTCAGACCTTCCCATCTTTCATCAGACCTTCCAGGTTTGTTTGCTCCTGGATTTACTTTCTTCCCGTCATTTCTGTCACACAACTTTACATACAACAACCTAAAACAAGCTAAACATCACTTGTGAGGAGGCTGAAGTGGAGAGAGAGGATTTACTTGGTGATATTCCAATACCAACACTGTTTGGAGAAGGGAAGAAGCAGCAGCTTCTATTCCATTAACATGCCAGGCAGCAGCCACGCTTCAGTACCAATCACTTTTTCAAAGCAAGAGGTTTGCAGTCCAACTTTCAGCAGGAGCTTGGGAAAGTTCAGCGTCCATTCTCTGTCACATGTTAGAGTCCCCACACTGCTCTCCCCTGGCACATTAGTTAATGATAGAAAAATACAGCTGTCAATTCTCACGTAACAGCTGAGATTTGGGAGTTCTTAATGCAATCCAAGCTGCGTTAACACGAGGCATGTTAAAACTGTTGCTTCAAATATGTGTTGCTAAAACAGTCAGTTGTAAGCTTCACTTGTTGGATAGGCTGTTTACAGACTCACATACCACAAGTCCAAGTTAATGTGAATAAAAACTGAAACTAAAGTATGAGTGATATCCTTTTGATGTGGCTTATGTGTGCACTTTCCTTTTATAGCAGATGGATATTTTTCTTGCAGGAGATTAAGCTATAAATTGGAGAATGTTTTCCTTGACGTTTGCCAGTATGGGCCTGATGGAAATGAATGTGAAAAATGAGTGTGAATGGTTTGGTTTGGTTAAATTAAATTACATGTCTTGATGCTCCTTGGAGCTTGGAGATGCTGAGTAATGCTGGGCTATGTCCTGCATTCTCCTCATAGGTTCTATGTTGGCTAAATGAATTACAAGACAAGCCTTTGGAATTAAGTGTATTTTAAGTTCAGAGGCATCTGTTTAGAGTCTTCTAATACCTCCAGCTCCTTTGGAAATATACTTGTTAGTACGAGTGGTATAATGTTCATTTCCGCTGGCATGGTCGTAGTAGAACTTCTTAGGTTTCAGACACACTTCATTTGACCTATCAAGGTCATAAACTCTGAAGATGTTCTTACCAGTTTTGTTTTCCTAACAGATAGGAGTGAAAAGATTCTTTTAAAGGCACCCTAAGTATTAAAAGCCTGTTGTTCCTGTTGTTATTCCCTCTAAATACCAAGAGGATTATTATTTTTAAAGCAATAAAAAATGCAAGAGAAAAAAGGGCCCTGAAGATACAGGAATCTGTAAGAACAATGTAATTGGCTTGCCTGCAATTGGTGCAAGAATCAAATGTGTGAATAAAGTATTAAATATCAAATTCATTAGGCGGAATGGGAGCAATAATCAGTGGAAATATATTGGAAACAAAACAGGCGTCAAGTGGCTTGAATTCAAAGCAGGAGGAGATTTCACTCTCTAAAATGACAGAACTTTGGGGTTGGTTTATCATTTTATTTGGAAGGTGTCGAACTCCACATAAATACTCATCTGAAAGGAGAAATGCCTCAAACGTCTGCTTTTATGGAAAGGATTGAAGCCTGGCACATCTATGCCCCCACAGATACCTAATATTCTCTAGGACAAGGCTTCACCAGGCATTGCCCACAAGAGAAAGTGAGGTATTTCTGTGCACAAAACACACACAACTGTCACTTCAAGTGGTGCAGCTGCTCTGCAGTGCCCAAACAGTGTGAAAAGCAGTATATAAGTATATGTAGTATATAAGTATAAAAGAAGAGGAGGAAAATGTTATCTCATTATGGCTGCTGTTATTGTTGTTGCTTCAAGTCCATGTTGGTGGTAGCCACAAAACATATTTGGCAGACACGAGGAGCTTGGAAGGAAGAAACACAACAAGGAAAAGACTTATTGTGAAGGAAAAGAACTGGTGTAGAGAAAGGAGAGTTTATGTCCCAGGGGAAGGAACACTTCCCTACAGATCTACTCTCTAGGACAACTGGAGCCATCAGCTAGTGCAGAAGCCCAGACATCTACTGGGAAGGAAGGGTCATGCTCTGCACTTAATATCCAATGTACTAATTAACAGTAGGTCCCCAGTCTAAATATGAGCCCACTCCCAGTGGCTGAAGCGCAGGAATGAGAGGAATCAGCTCTCTGTGCAGCCAATATCAGGGAAGAGCCTCTTGACAGAGCAGCTTGATACCAATATGAGGGAGTCACCAACAGAGCCTTCTCCAAGAAGCACCTGGACATTAGGAAGATGCTTATCATTTTTCCTGAGCATACCTAGCTGGGCACAGTACATATTTCCTTACATAGGATCAGTCTTTCCTTTATTGCACAATGGTCAGCTACAGAAATAGCTTAAACATCTAAAGAAGGTGGAATCAGCTTCTTTCAGGACACACACTGGAAAATGTTAGTGCCATTTACTCGTGTCTGCAGACATTTGAAACCCCTCATTATACTGCAGTTACTCTGCTGTGTAAACTGGACACAATTTAAAATGTCATCAGCTGAAAGAGAAATGCCAAAGTACACAGGATTTAAAAGGCCCTCAGCCATCAAGGGCTGTGGCCAAAGCAGACATATCTTAGATTAAACATGTCAGCTAGTGAGGATACTTGTCACTGAATGCATCTCTCTCATGCACCCCCGGGGTGCTCCGAGTGGCAGGAGCCTGTAGAGCTTTCCCTCATTTCCACGCTTCCCATTGTTTGGTTGTTGGAATTGTAACACTAATTTAGGATTAATTTCCTGACATTTACTTGGTTCCCCAAACTGAACTGTTCTATTTCCTTCCTTTCCCCATTTTAATTATTAATATGTATTTACAGCCTTATCTTCACTTTAATAAGGATTGGTTTTTTCTGGGAATTGCACTGTGATGATACTCAGTGCATAGTTAGGTGGGTCTGTATGGAGAGTATGTTGCAAATCCATATGTACTGTAAATCTCCTTCTATGGGCTGTATTAATATCCTGCATATACCCTCTCAACCCATAATCTCCTGGAATTACTCATTTCTAAAGCCCTGCTCATCCAGGTTTTGCATTAGCTTTTTCCCCAAAAACTTAGCAGACAGGGAGTAAACTAAGCTAATGTGGGAAAGCTCTGTTCATTGGAATCCAGGGACCAAATAAATTGTGTTGGCACATTTTATTGTGTTTCTGAACAAAGCAATAAGGCTCCAACCGTAGCTGAGAAGAGCTGGAATTCTGGAACTCACTGAGAAAAGTTTTCTCTTGGAAGATGGATTAGATTGATCATTTTTTCCTAGACGGAGTGCACTTCAGGCTCATTTTGCTTTGTAATTAAGAAGAAAGCCAGAAACATCATTTACACATTAAGAATTTAATAGATATATTTTTCTAGCTTTATGCATTAGCACAGGACAGCCCATTAATGAAATAAGTCTTCCTTCAGGGTCAATTTAGATGGGCTGTAATCTTCTGCAAATATATTGCAAATGAGGATCATTTAATGATCTTAAAACTAACTGCCAGAAAAGGATTGTTATAACTCTCCAGACAACAAAAAAGGGCTTTGGCATGGCTTGTGGTACCTTTGTAATTAGCAAATGTTTCATTTCAACCCACCACATCACAAATATGATCTTCTGTGGAAGTCAGTTTCAGACTCTCTGAGCTGGGAGGTTAAATTTGGGAAAGAAGCCTGTGGTTGTGCGTGTCAGTCAATACAACGACAGCTCCAGCCTTCTTCTGTAATCTGGATGCTCTAATCAAATCAATTTTAACTGCTCTACAAGCCTTTCCTGATACTACAGTATCACCCCTGGTATTTCATCCTAAAGACCTTGGTAGTGTAATAGCAACCAGAGCAACTTGTTAAAGGGTTTGGTCACCAGAATGAAGCATTTATGTTTCAAAACTGGACTCATGGAGTTTTTATAATGAACCATCACAACTGCAATTGACTCACTAGGCTGCATCAAAAGGAGCATGACCAGCAGATCAAAGGAGGTGATCCTGCCCCTCTACTCTGCTCATGTGAGGCCCCACTTGAAGCACTGTGTGCAGTTCTGGTGTCCTCAGCATAAGGACATGGAACTGTTGGAACAAGTCCAGAGGAGGCCACGAGGATGATCAGGGGACTGGAGCACCTCCTGTATGGAGATAGGATGAGAAAGTTGGGGCTGTTCAGCCTGGAGAAGAGAAGCGGCATGGAGACCTCATAGCAGCTTCCAGTGTCTGAAGGGAGCTAACAAGGATGCTGGAGAGGGACTCTTCAGCAGGAACAGTAGCAATAGCACAATGGGTGATGGGTTCAAACTTAAACAGGGGAGATTTAGGCTAAATATACAGAAGAAGTTCTTTTCTGTGAGGGTGGTGAGGCAGTGAAACAAGTTATCTAAGGAAGTGATAAATGCCCCACCCCTGGCAGTGTTCAAGGCAAGATTGGATGGAGTCTTGGGCGACATTGTCTAGTGTGTTGTGTCCCTGCCCAGGGCAGAGGGGTTGGAGCTAGATGCTCTTAAGGTCTTCTCCAAACCTAACTGTTCCATGATTATGATTCCATGAAATACACCATGCACTTCACTCATAAATGCAGCCTGTGGGCACACTGCTGGCACTATCAGTGAGCACTGTTAATAGCCAGTGCTGAAAACTGCTTTCTCCTTTTCTTGATAACAGGATCCTGACACAGACTTTCACTCTACCCATCAGAAACCCCCCACAGCCTGCCTCTAGCAACACTTGGCAGCAAACTGTGAATGACAAAATGCAAAACTTCCCCTGGACTGGGACCAGACCATGGTTTTTTGCATCTTTATAATTTCAACAGTCTTCTTTCCACCTCATCTTTCTACCAGGCATAGAGACATGGATCAGCTGGAGTGTTTCAGTAGCTCATACACCTCTCCCAGACTGACTTACAGTCCTTCTGACAGTATTTCTAAGGTGCCTTGCTCAAATAAATGTACAATTTCTGAGCTCTATTTGGAAAACTTGGTCTCTGTAGAGCATTTCTGATTTCTTGTACCACTAAAAACCTTGGAACAAATTTTGTGTTAGTACAAGAAACACATTCTCAGTTCTGTAAGAGGTTTCCAATCTCTCTTCTTATGAGTAAAAATAATAATTTTCATATTTTCTTTGTCTTCTTTCTTTCCTTTCTTTCAAAATCAGTTTTAGGCATTACTTTTAGTTGATTAATATTTACTTGTTTTCTGTTTCGTACACTAATAGTATCATTTTGGTAAATAGAAGGGGAGTAATTGTTGTTTTGGGAAAATTCCTTGATTGGGAATTTTACCAATGATTTCAACAGAGGCCCATTCAGCTGAAGACCAAATATTACTGGGAATTTTAACCTAATCTTACTTAAATCTCTCTTGGTGCTTTTAATAGAAATATCCAGAGTTCAGGGATCTGTATAGCCACCAGTGTCTTTGAATGGAAGTTAAGATTTCTGTGCCACCAGCAAGAGACTCAGGGTCTTTGTTTTGCTTTAAGAGTGGCTTTTGACTGACTTAAGATTTTGTTTTAAAGAGAAGAATGAAATAAACTGTTTCCCAAATTCTGAGAGGTTGTTTTTAGCATCTTTAACCATCTGAGAAGATGCCGTATTAGCCTGTAGCAAAGTATTACTGAGCACAGCATTTCTACAAGACCTGGCGATATGAAACAGATTTGACCATCAGTTTCAAAGAGGGCTCTCTATTGACTAGTTGCAGAAAAACTCAAGGAAGGAACAGTTTGTGGGAATAATTTCTTGGAGAAGTCATTCCTTATCAATCTTTATTACGTGTATACTGTTAAAAATGCAAGATTACACGCAAATGGAATGGCAACCACTCTAGAGAAAACTATTTGCCAGCATGACTGTTTTAATTCACTGGCTTGAGCTCTAAGAAAGAAGAGAGCTTTAAAAAGGGGCTCTAGACATAGCTTGTATTGTTGTGCTCAATTGAACTCCGTGAGGAAGCAAAGCTCCGAGGCTAACTGGAGGCATTCTGTGCTTCCCTCTGTTTTATTGCACAACCTCAGACACAATGTGTAAAAAAGGTCAAGACATCATGTAGGCTTTTGCATTAAGCAGCAGAACACTAATTAGTTTTACTGACAATGAGGTTTTGTGCTTGTGTTCTAATATTTTGATGTTTAGTTTTGCTTGAAAACGAAGTCTAACATGATACAAAGCCGCTTCTATTCCCTGTTGTCTTTCCCTCAGCATTATTTGAAAGCTCATCATGTGTTCTCCAGCTTTAGTGTTAATTGTTCTGTGGCTTTGGTTTGAATTTAATGCTCATACTTCAAAGAGAATAAAGTAAAATCTGGGAGGTATCTTATTCAGCTCTGAAGTGGCATTTCTAGAAAGCATCAGGTAGTAATTGTTTCCCTCAGCTCTGTCTCTGAAATTTGTCCTCCTGATAGGTAGCTGCAGCACTGTCTCTGGGTGTTTCACTCAAGGCAGCACTCAAGGCACATTCTTGCTTTAATTTCCCAAGGATATTTGCTTGTGTTGTAATGATGAGAGGCCCTACTTGCTTAGAAGAAAATTTATTAATAGGTCTTTTGCAGCCAAATGATCTTTAAGGAGGGCTTTTTGGCTCTAGATAATGCTGCTATTGCATTCATTCAAACTCTACCTTACTGCCTATATATATATGCCAGAAACAAAGACCAGCCTTGGTGAGCTCTCAATCATAGACTCTTAGAATAGTTAGGGTTGGAAAGGACCCTAAGATCATCCAGTTCCAACCCCCCTGCCATGGGCAGGGACCCTTCACACTAGACCATGTCCCCAAGACTCTGTTCAACCTGGCCTTGAGCACTGCCAGGGATAGGGCAGCCACAGCTTCTCTGAGCACCCTGTTCCAGTGCCTCACCACCGTCACAGTAAAGAACTTCTTCCTTCTATCTAACCTGAACTTCCCCAGTTTCAGTTTAAACCCATCACCCCTTGTCTTATTGCTACAGTCCCTGATGAAGAGTCCCTCTCCAGCATCCTTGCTGCCCCCTTCAGATACTTGAAGGTTCCTCTGAGGTTTCCACACAGCTTCTTTTCTCCATCTACAGAACAGTCACACATCTGAGTAAGATGCAAAGTAAGTTGATTGTTTTTTGAGTAAGAAGTTTAAAATATGTGTAAATGTCTGCAAGATTAAGGTCTGTTTGCATTGTGGTTCCCCAGCTGATGCGAATGCACCATGCCAACCCCAGTGAGTCTTATTCCATCAGAGCCACTTATGAGCTAGAAGCACCATGTAATAATAATAGTAATAATATATCAGCATTAAATTATATCCCACTGGTTAAAATATATCCATCCCACACTTTCTGAGAAGAGACAAGCTGCCTCTGACTGTGCCATGAATCAGTCAAGTGCCTGAAGACAACTTTTGCCCAGATGCAGATCTGGTTTATTTAGTCCAGTGCAATACTGTGTTCATGTGGTTGAAGGGCCCTTGACTGGCTTGGTGAGCTGCAGCCTGAATGCTTGCCTGCCCAGAATATGCTGTGGAGAAATAGCCTCCATTTTTGGCACAGAAGTGCTATTTCATTCAAAACAATGATACTCTTAAAAGTACAACAGTTCGGAATGAGAGCATTGCAGGGGCATACTCAAAAGCTCAATTCAAGAGCCACATGACGAGCTCTGAGGCAGCTGTAATGGCAGCAGTTCAAAGGTCTAAAGAGCTCTAAGAAGAGCGAAGCCAAAAGCCACTGTGGAGGAGAATTTGTCATAACTTAGGATCCTGAAGCACCCAAGCAAATAAAGCTAGTTAAAAAAATACATGTACTTTCCTTACATTCTAGGAGATATGGGGGAGAGGAATAAACCAGATGAAGCCATACATAGCAAAATAAGGTAAATCTAAATATTTTGTGGAGCACTTATGCTGATGCTCTCCCTTTCCTGCACTACTATCAGCAGTAACAGATTGGGTGCCAAAAGCTCTCAGTCAGAGGCTCCATTTCAAAGGGAAGTTCTGCTCTGCAGTGAGCAAGAACAGCAGAAACAAGCTAGCTTTTCCTTTGGTACTTTGGAAGAAAATGGCCTAAGAAGCAAAGCTCTAATCAAATACATCTTTTCCCAGATTTGGCAGCTTTCAAGGTTCTGGTTTCAGGGAGTTCCAACATGCAGTTTTCAAAAACGAGCCAGGTGAGGATTCCTTGGCACCAGTGGGAAGTTGCATCCTCAGCTGGGGCCAGGCTGTGGGTGATGCCCAGGCTATGTGCCCAAGACCCTCAGGGTATGCATCTTCTGCATTAACAGGGGAACTGAGTTCTCCCAACCTCTTACCAGGTCAAACTGGTACATCTGAGAATCCTGTGTTGTCCACAGACAGCTGTGTAAGAGCATAAGGAGGGACACTGCAGTGGATAGCACATATCCAGAAGAACTATGGAAATGCTACCACACTGCCTCACAGGACAGTAGCTGATCTGTAGGGATTTGGGGCAAACCTGTAGCAGATCAGCAACTGATCTGTAGGGAATGCGAAGTAAAAGCTCCTCAAGCTTCCCCTGAAACTCCAGGTTTGGGCTTAGGTGGAACACAGCATATGACCCAGTCTACACTGGACAGCTGTAATGAACTATGAAGTAAATGGGTTAATATACTATGAAGTAAATGGTTCAAGCTGAAAGTTCTCTGTTGAATAGAAAATCAGGTTTTTCCCAGTTTTACAAGTATCCATAATAAAGAAGGGCAGTATAAAGATCTTTCAGCTCCTGATACAGTGATCTGGAATATTACATACACAAGAACGAAAGTACAGGCTCTGTGCTGGAGGGTTCATAACACAACAGTAGTTTCTCTGTTTAGTACTAACTCTGTCTTGTTCACAACAGGGTCCTAATCAAGCACATTTAGGGTCCATGTGCTCTAATACCTGTATTGCTATTGAGTAGTCCCCTCCTATGTGAGTAGGTTTGAAGTTTTCAATGCTCAGATAACAACCCACTATCTGGCATGAAGATGTGAGTAAGAATTTTGCCTGAAAGCCTTGCTGGAAGTGTCATCTGCCCTCTCCATCCCTGGCAGGAGAAAGGATGTTAAACTCTATGCTCTTTTTGCTCACCTGCGTATTGAGCTTGGCAAATCTCACACCAAGATCAGAACTGGATTGTTGTTCGTTGGAGTTGGTTTGATATTTCCTACTTGTTTTTACCTGCTGTGTGCATTGGAAGCAATACAGCAAATCATTTTGGAAGGACTTGGTTATTAGCAGCTCACGATACAGTGTGTCTTGTTACACAACTCAATATTTTTAATTACTTGCCTTTACTAGTGAGACAAAATTTAGAGTCAAGTTTCAAGTAATCCCTTTTATTGGACTAATGCAGCACTATTGACAGTCGTGCTCTAGGGATATACAAAACTCCCCTGCAGGTCAGGAAGGGGCTGGCTCTAAGAATGGATTCCTATACCTAGAAAGCTGGTTTGTCAATAGTGTACAGTTAGTCCAATAAAAGGGATTACTCAAACACTGACTCTACACTTAGTCTATAAACAAAATACCTGAGATTTTTAGTCAACACATTTATGACTTGAAATACGTTCATTTTGTGGTGAATCACTCCAAACATGAGGGTTGGTCTAAATAAACTGTAGCTGCATCCTTACCATGAAAAAAGAGCCCAAACAGTGAGTCCACAGCTTTCCTTGGTATGTGTTTGAGTGTCTCTGTGATGTTCAGAGTAGTTGCATTGACTTGCACCAGCTGTGAGTCTATCCATAGACTTCAGTGTTAGTGTTTATGTGCTATTCTTTAGAAAGAACTTTTTATAGCCTTATAATAAGACATTTGATCTACAAAAAGCAAAGAAATTCACTTTCATGGAAGAGCTGTACCCATCTGAACCAAATCTGTGTCTGGCCTGGTTATGATGGTTCTGCTCAGGAAGGGCAGTATGTGCTTTCACCCTGTGTTTGATTTGCACTCTGGCAGCAGTGGTAGCACCCAGAGGACCTGAGAGGTTATAGTAGAAGACCCTGACACACAGTGTAGCCTGTAGCTATGCCACTGCAACCTGCTCTCTGCAGCTGGGTCTCTACACTCACCCACTGCCCTGGTGATTTACATCACTGCAGAAACCTTCCAGCACTGAGCAACTTGTAGGAGGTACCACAGATTCCCAAAGTGTACCCGTACTTTGTTCCTACTGTCTGTTAGCTTAAAAATATAAAGCAGCAAGAAGTTTAAAGCAAAAAGCACCCAAAACATGGCAGTGACTGGAAGTCACACTAGCAGAGACCAAACTGGAAGATAAGAGGCCATCACCCACTTAAACTACAATAGTGTCTTTCATTTCTTATATTCCCTAACTGAAAGCTTCACAGCCAAAATGAGTTTGGTAATGGAGTTATAAGCTCCTGAAAATAGAGCTTTTATAAGGTAATATAAACCCTAACACAACCTTAATTATAGTGAGACAATCTCTGTGCTATAAATAATGACATCTTTGACCAATATGATGCATAGTAACATGAAAAGTGACGTAACATAAGCAATGTCACTGCTAAAAGTTAAAGGAGAACACATTTTTCTCCGACAGAATATCCACTATCAAGTTAGACAGCACATATCTGATCTAGATTTATGGTAGTGAATAATAGTGTCATGAATGCTAAAGTGTCTGTGGCTTTCAAATAGTTTGGCAAATCTGTACATCAAAATCAGTTTGAAAAGGAAGCACAACCCTTCCTCTGACATAATTGCAACTAGAATAACATCGCATATACCTTTAACATGGTTTTCTTAAGCAAGTGCCTTCATCTCTTATGCTGTTACTAAACACAGTGGAGAATGACATTATATATTGACTGAAATACCTGGAAGAGGCAAGATCTATGCATTAGTGAAAATAGGAAAATCTTTAATGAGATGGAGATTATTCAATACCCAGAGAAAGTACCAAGGTTTTTCCTTCAAAACTTAGCAAATATTTTGGCATCTGGTTAAAGGTGCAGCTTTACTTCACAAGCTCAGATTTACTTCACAACCTCAAACCACTCGAGAAATGCACAAACAACAGGTTGTGGTATTCAAGGATGTACTTTATCTTAAGTACATATTTAAGATCAAGCAACATGCCTACATTATTCCCAAGTCCCTGAACTCAATGGGATACATGCATATATTTAAGCACCTACTTCTATTATGGCCTGAATCATGAATTCTCAACAAAGTTTGGCTCATCCTAATGAAATAAACTCCTGTTTGAGTTACCAGGAATTTTTCTGGCTGAAAATAGAGTAAGATCTTCAGGATCTGACCATCAGCCCAATACAGAGGTAATTTCCTCACTGCTTTTGTTCCTGGGGGAACCACTTCTGTGACATCTTCACTCCTCAGGACACTTTAAAAACTGGAAAATAAACAGGATCTCAGTGAAAGACAGCCTACCCTGTGACAGAAAATTCACTAATCAGTACTCAAAGCAGTAGACAGCTGCTGGAAAAGGAAACCCTCTGCAATAGAAGCAACACTACACCTCACAAAACAGGCAGTGAAATACAGAGGAACTAGATAGAGAAATGAAGAGTCTAACTTAACACCTGGCACAGCCTCAGTCATCTCAGCCAACCTCAGATGCACGTGATCAGGGCACAGACACCCCTCGAGATCACTGAAGGAGGTAAAGGTTCTAGTGGGCTGAAATGTCCTTTGTCAAGTGCCACACAACTTTCAGTTTCCCTCATTCCTTTTTGACTGCTGTCTGCGTGATAGAAACAACAATATTAATTGTTATTGCCCTTACAACAAGGCCATGGTTCTGGCTTTAGATACTTTAGATTAAGGTGGAAGAAGCAAACCCTGAATGATTCCAGAGGGATTTTTAACCCCAGCACTAACATGGCTTAGTCCTAAGGAGGAGCCCATTGAGCCAAATTCATAGAATCATAGAATCATAGAATCATAGAATAGTCAGGGTTGGGAAGGACCTTAAGATCATCCAGTTCCAACCCCCCTTCCATGGGCAGGGACACCTCCCACTAAACCATGCCACCAGTGCCTTCCCAGCCAGGATATTGGTTACCTGAACTACTCAAAGGCTGAGAGAACATTGCCAAAAGCTAATTTTGTTTCAGAAGGATTTATCCAGATAATGAATCCTAGAATCACAGAATCATGGAGTGGTTTAAGTTGGAAGAGATCTTAAACCTCATCCAGTTCCAACCCCTGCCATGGGCAGGGACACCTTCCACTGCAGCAGGTTGCTTCAAACCCCATCCAACCTGGCCTTGAACACTGCCAGCGATGGGCAGCTGCAGCTTCTCTGGGCACCCTGTGCCAGTGCCTCAGCACCCTCACAGGGAAGAGCTTCTGCCTAAGAGCTCATCTCAGTCTCCCCTCTGGCAGGTTAAAGCCATTCCCCTTGGCCTGTCCCTACAGGCCCTTGTCCAAAGTCCCTCTCCAGGTTTCCTACAGGCCCCCTTTAGGTACTTTTGCTTCCCCTTTAGGAAGGAATATGCCAAGATGCATTTGTTTTTAGTGGCTTTTGGCCTGTCTCTTCATCAGCACACACCAAGAACAACATCAGTAAAGTAAAGAGAATTATATCAGCAGAAAACCAGTGCCCTTCTGAAGCATGATTGCCCACAGATTGCTGCAAATATGGAGTAATTCAAGCCATACACCATTTTCTACTTTGTATTAACATTTTTAACATGATTAAACAAAGCCCAAAGGACACAATGGCCCTGGTAAGAAAAATGATTTCTTGCACATACATTTGAAATGAAATGCAATAAGACTTTGTGATTCAGACCTTAGTAGGCACAAAATTTAGAATAACTCTGTTTATCTGTGCAAACTTTCCTTAGCCTGTTGCAACTCCAAATGTTTTAACTGTTACACATGGGTGTTTGGTAGAATATACTAAATAAAAAGTTTACAAAGACTTTCTTTTTCTCCAGCCTACAAAGGACTCCAAATCTTTACTGTTCAGCACAGCTGCCTAGAATAGGCACACTAGAGCTTTTGTCCAGTGAGTCAAACTGAGTGGGAGTGAATACCATTAACCCTTACAACAGAATTATCTTATTCTTTTGATTTTACTGGCCACTGTAATATGTTTGTGGCCATATTTGGAACGTATCCGGCTTGATCTAGAAGGACACAGGAATAATAGATATCATTCAGATCATAATTAGCCATGGACTTGCAATAGCGGGATGTAAAGTAAAAGGAAAAACACTGAAAATGTTGTTTTTTTGGACTGTGACAAAGAGCTTTTTAAATGAGTTTGGGCATTTTTAGTGTCTGACTCATGTCTGGAGATTTCTGCTATATTCCAGAATCCTTTAACTTTTGTGGGTTTTATTTCTGCCTTTGACAATGACATGCGAATAGCTTCAGGCTTCCTACTGCCTTCTTGCGCATATTGCTCTCCTTTGTTTTCTGTTAGAGAGAAAATGTCAGTTTTACATGGGGGATTTTGTGATCGTGGCAAGAGTTAAGGAAATTTTAGTGTATCCTGTGATGACAGATTGGTCCTTTGCAGACAGAGTTTGCACATTATGTATTCTCTTTCTTTCCTTTTTTTTCATGAGACTACACATAACCTTGCAGCAGAAACAAGGAAATATCACTTTAAGAGCCACTGATTTATTCAGCATTTATGGAAAGAGAATGTTTTCATTATTTTACCAAAGTTTTACACAAGGCCAATGCATTCCACAACCAGAGACTCTGCAGGTTGGGCACCTCTGAGCCTGGCCTGGAAAAAGCGGAAATCTCACTTTTCTTATGCTGTCCTCATGCAATGATCTATGTAGATTAATTCTTATGTGACCATGAGTTCCATCAATGATCAAGTGATTTCATTTATCCTGCATAAATATTCAGGTAATACAAATCTAAGCTTCAGATTTCAAGAGTCTGTGACTCAGGATGGCACACTGGGATGTTGAAAATGCTCCTTACATTCCATTTGGGAAATTATCTAGAACTCTGGGAATAAAAACATGAGACCTGGACTTTCAAAATGCCAAAATACCTTCTTCCTTGTGGGCAGGGCAGCTACACAGCATGCTGTCCATGTGGACATCAGCTTAAAGGGCAGATCACAGACATGCTCCTCCTCAGATCATACACTCCATCCCATACTTCAGTGACACTTGTTAAAAGAATGCCCAGAAGGAGAGTGATAAGGATATTATTGACTTTACAGTGGCATTTGATGCAAAGAATTTTGATGACCAGTGCACATTCACACTTGAGAGAAGGTCCAATTGCACGTGGCAGTAAAAGAAAGGTGGGTGTGAGAGGAAAAACAAAGGCCTAAAGTCTTTACTTACTGACATAGCTCCAAAGTAATTCCTTTGAAGGCACTGAATTAACAGTGGTGTCAACCTGATAGTGGAAGATGTCTGAAGATGGCAGAGACAGATGAGCAGGGGGATGGCAACAGGATGTCGAATAAAGTGAGAACAGATGCATATAGGGTGAGCGCAAAAATAGAACAAAGCCCAGAGCCACAATTTTGCTGCAAGAGCAGTAAACTATTAATCGTTGTACTGAGGTGATGGAGCCTGCAGCACCTGGGCAGCCAGTTCTGCACCTTTGTGAATTACACGTTTGGTGGCAGAAAAAACTGCACAAGCTCGTACACATTTTGCTAAATGAAGGCTCTAACTGGCTGTGTGCTAGTAAGGAGGAATTTCTAGCATCAATATACAAAACAAAGAGCCTTCCAGAGATGTTAAATTAGATCTGACCATCATCTTGTAGGTTCTAAGTGAAGTTGGCTGGATTGATTAACAAACGCAGTGTGAAGAAAGCCTAAAACATTCAGAGAGATTAAAATATTGCTCAAAGTAATTCTTTGCCTATTGTTTTGGGGGTTTTTCCTTTCTTCCACTGCCTAGTGAACAAGGTGATAAAATAGCATTGAAAAGATGCAGACAGGCTCTCTGGGAATCCAAAAATATGAAAGCTGCAAGTACTTCAGCTAGAGACTCCAAGAATAGGAAAAGAAAGGGAAGAGGATGTACTGTGCAGGAGGTAATCTGCATATATTGCCATCTTAACACATGGAATATTAGTAGGTCTCCAGCTGCCTGTAGACTCTGACACAGAATCATAGAAGAGTCAGGATTGGAAAGACCTTAAGATCATTCAGTTCCAACCCCCTGCCATGGGCAGGGACACCTCCCACTAAACCATGCCACCCAAGGCTATGTCCAACCTGCCCTGACCACCAACAGCGACGGAGCATTCACAACTTCCCTGGGCAACCCATTCCAGGGCCTCACCACCCTTACAGTAAAGAATTTCTTCCTCATATCCAATCTAAACTTCCCCTGTTTAAGTTTGAACCCGTTACCCCTTGTCCTATCACTACAGTCCCTAATGAAGAGTCCCTCCCCAGCATCCCTACAGCCCCCCTTCAGGTACTGGAAGGCTGCTATGAGGTCTCCATGCAGCCTTCTCTTCTCCAGGCTGAACAGCCCCAACTTTCTCATCCTATCTTCATACGGGAGGTGCTCCAGTCCCCTGATCATCCTCGTGGCCTCCTCTGCACTTGTTCCAACAGTTCCATGTCCTTTTTATGTTGAGGACACCAGAACTGCACACAATACTCCAAGTGAGGTCTCCTGAGAGCAGAGTAGAGGGGCAGGATCACCTCCCTTGACCTGCTGGTCACGCTCCTTTTGATGCAGCCCAGGATACGGTTGGCTTTCTGGGTTGTGCATGCACACTGGAGCCAGCTCATGTTCATTTTCTCATCTACCAGCACCCCCAAGTCCTTCTCCTTGGGCTGCTCTGAATCTCTTCTCTGCCCAACCTGTAGCTGTGCCCAGGATTGCTCCGACTCAGGTGTAGGACCTCTGCACTTGTCATGGTTAAACTAGAGGTGTCTGTACTTAGTTTTCTTGTTTGTGCTGGACTCTCAAAGTGTTCCAGTTTCATTTACTGACTGAAAACAGCCTAAGAAAAACTAAAGCCTTGTTCTCACTACACTGTTACATTAGGATATGATACGGATGCTACTGTTGTCCTGACTTTACTTTACACACACAGCAATTCAACCCAAGATAGGATTTGTGCTCCAACTAATGGGGGAAGTCAGGGGAGAGATTGGGTTGCAGGTGAAAGCTTCCCTCCTGGCTAAGAATGCCACAGAAGCCCCAAGAGGGCTATGATCTTGCATACTTTCCCAAATTACCCTCTGATGGGACTTTCTGGGACCATGTCTCTCTGCCAGCCAACCAGAGATAACCTCTTAAGGCATAATTACCACTTTTGGGCGTGGGAGCTTTGCCTTAGTGTGCAACTGCCTGCACCTGTGTTTTCCATAGCTTCACTGGAGCCGGGTAAGCAAATAATATCAAGGGGTGAGACCTCTCTTCATAGCCTGCGGCTACGCGACCTGGCTCCATGACCTGAGCCTTCCCCTTCAGCTCCTTATTCATGGTTGTGCTGTGACACCAATAAGATTTATGCTTTGGGGGTCAACACTTCAAATCAGCATGTTCTCATGACATCACATGCAGGCTGTCTGGTGAAAGGGTGCATAGGAGTAGCCACCATCGGCAGCAGGAAGGAACAGATTTGAGACATTAAAAAACCTGAGTCCCTTACCATGTTCTGAGCAGTTTAAGAAGATGTTTTCCGCTACTCTGAAGTCCTGAATCTGTATCACAGGGCACTCAAAGACCTGGGAGAAAGTCCACGAGACTGAGGAAGGCCTGGAGTTCACATAAGCTTGCACTTGGTAGCCATGGCTACTTTTGCTGTTCCTAGAACTCCAAATATGTAAGAAAACTAGACCCAAGAGAAACATGGTAAGAAACAAGCAATGACTAGGCCTGGCTGCCCAAAGAGAGAAAGTAATCCCTGATGATTAAAGACATATCATGGAAGAGACCTCACACAGGACCATACTGTGTGGGGAAGAAGACATTCTTTTAGAAATGCTAGAGGAAAAATTCATGGCACTCACCTTTCTCCTTTGGCATCAAAGAGCTGGTTTTAGCTAATGATGTGCTCACATTCCCTTTTGGCCATAATAAGCCCCATTCTCCCAGTTACACACCCCAGTCTTTACCGCCCCTCTTTCAGCTTCTACATTTCCTTTCTACTCTCATGATTTTGTTAACATGAAATCATAAAGCTGTATTTGGCAAACTTAGGGAAAAACATGACAGGAATTTGGTCACTAGATCAGAGGACAATAATTTATCTTCACTGCAGGTTTGCTGTATTACCTATTGCCTTGTACTGAGGCAGTGTAGCAGGTACACATAACGCACAATCTCAGAAATTAAATAAAACAAAACAATAAAGGCTCAGTCACGTATTTTGATGGCATTTGGGAAGTTTGTACTGGGTTTCCCAGAACAAAATGTGTGTGGCATTCGCTCTGTGATCTGTTAAAAATCAGTCAGTAGAAAAACGGATTTCATATAGCTGGTGAAATTAGGAGAAAGAAATGAAGCAGATAGAATGGAGGAGGTAATGAAAACTCTCCTATTGACCTTATAAAGGAAAAACAGAAAAGCAGGAGCTAAATTCTTTGCCAAAGTACTGCAGAAATAAACAGAAGTAGAACATGATTAAAAACAGACTGAATCAGGTGAGGAATGCAAATAAACTTCTGCAGCCACCAGCATAAGAGTGGTCAAAGTGGCTGTCCCCTCATGGCCACCTATGACTCCTCAACCCAAATGACAAGGAGCCATTTCTAGGTGGATCAGCTGGTGAGGATCAGCCTTCAGTGGGGTCCCAGGATGAGGTTCAACAGGTGTAAGATGCCTCAATTGATTTGTCAGTGTCCCCAGCTTAAGACAGTGCAGAAACCAATGAAAATTAATGAATTAACTCAAATGACATTGCAGACTTTGATGGGAAGTATCCCTCAGAGAAAATGATGGAAGAAAGAGAGGTGTTTCAATACTAAATCAGACCAATGGTCCATCTAGTACTAGATATAAAATACCTATAACAGACAGTTATGCAATAAGATACCCATTGGGGAAATTCCTAATACCAGGTGATTTTATTCAGAAGTAAGAGGGCTTATATATTTCTTTCTCACCTGATGCATCTGCAGATGTTCTTCTTCTTCATACCGCAGCCTAATCTTTTCTTTTTCTCTATTTCTGCTTCACTATCTCATGACAGGAACTCCATAATCTAATATATTGTGTTTTCAAAGTGCTCTTTGGTTTCGGTAGCGTTATGTCCATGCAATGGGTCCCTTGTTTGGGTACTGAGGCAACAGTTAAACATTTTCTTTCTGTATATATTTCACACAAGAAATAGCATTAACCTTCTTTTTGAACTAAGCATAAGAACCACATTTCTGCTCCTACAATATTGAAGTTTTTCAAGCTTCCAAAAATATTTATCAGTCTTCTGGAGATCTTTGATATTTCCACTGTATATTTTTCAAAGAACAGGTGAGAAGGTCAAAGACAAGAATAGCACCTGGCATTGATACAATGCTGAGGATGATTGTCCATTCTTTTCTAAATGTTTTTGACCAATCTTAGGCAATCAGAAAACATTTTTACTACAGCATGCCCACCCTATTACTTGGGTCTCCTTTGCGAGCACTTTTCTCCATAATACAAGAGAAAGCCATCAGATGCATTAGAAAGAATGGTCCCTGACCCATTTTGCGCCGGAAAAGGAGACTGGTACCAAAATTAAAATGTAAAGTCTCGTAAAGCTTCACAGCTTCAGTCTTCTAAGGAATGTGCTACTCGCTCACCTTGATACAAAGAAGATTCTGGTCCTTCTTTGCATTACACAGGAGTGCTTCTGTAATCTGGGTAGAGAGCATGTGAGGAAAACAGAACGCAGTCCTGGCACAGGCTGCCTTATCTCTTGAATGAATTGAAGATACTGAACATTGAAGGTGTTCTCTTAAATTCATGTTAGGAATCACATGTACAACATGATTTGACAAATGTGGCTGGCAGTTTGAATTCAGTATTATGCCATTTGAACTGAGAAGCTATTCCTTCCTTCCAGAAGAGTTAAGTTATTGGAGAGAGATCCAGGATATTTCATTCATATAGTTCATTTGATCTAACTTGTTCCTAATTCCAGAACTAAATTCAGAATATTCAAGAGCAACTTGACTATTGCAAAGAGAAGTAAGAAAACAATTAACAGGTCTTGTGACCAACATAAAAAGAGTTTAAAGGATGGAAGGGACAGATTTCCTTGTCAATGGCAGCTTTCACCTAATGTAATAGGAATATTCCTTTGCAATCATTTCAGTAATAAGGAAATGGGATGTGTGTTTTACTAAATGATCTGCAATGCATTTCATCTCCTGTTTATAGACAGTAAGACGCTTAAATGTACACAGTCTACAAAGGAGTAGAAGTTTAAAGAAGTTCACTTGTTTAAGGAAGTGTCAAACAAATATTGTCCACAGCAAACAGGAGCTCTTGGAAGCTGATTTCCACATAATTAATAGTGAAAAGATTCTGTAAGACACAGTAAGGGTCCTCTCATCTATACATGCACACATATTTTAAGGTCAAAGGGGACTCTCCTCTTGCATAACAATGGCCACAGGACCTCCACACTGATGTCTCTAATAAGCATACCTTACTGTGAGCAGTAATCCATCTTGGAGGGGAATAGTCAACCTTCATTCCTGACTTATTTTTACAGTTTGATGAACTCAAACTTAGCAGCAATGACAACACACTTGATCAGAAGGAAAAAAAAGCAGAATCCCAAATACCTGTGTGACTGAGATACCATGAAAAGCATGTTGGAAGAAAAGATGATGTTAAAACCCTATTTTAGGTGATTAAACCCTATTTTTTACCTTAAAATTTAACCTTGTTTCTTCAAACCCTTATTTTAGCAAACTGAGTGCTGTGGTCATGTATCACTTACTAACTCACATTAAGAAAGCATTGAGCAGGCGTACTGAAATAATCCTGTAAGCAACAGAAAAATTGTATCTTTCTCAATCACTTTGTCCTAAAGGCAGGACAGGAGTCCAGATACTTTACATCAGTAAAGCAGAGTGTATTGCAATAACTCCAAGTCCTTGCAGACAGTGTGTTACATGGCCAGTTCTTCATGCTTCATATCTGCAAGATACACATATACTGACAGCAAGGGACAAGAGAAAACAAGAAATTCATGCAGATAAGAATTTACAGGTATCATTCCAGCTAAAGGTCATAAGTAAAATCAATCTTGTATGGGAAGCAGATTTCCCATTACTGAAATATCCCTGGTATCTCATGACTGCAAGATTGCTCAGTACATCTCTAGTAATAAGGTTAACTCTGGCCAGTATGACTTATCATATCAAGACTTATAGAAGAATTATGTTCAGAGAGCAAAAGGTGCTGGAATATGCAGAAGATGCCACCTGCAGCAAAGAATATTAATTGCGTTGGTGCTGGTGTCAAGGTGAGCAGATGCAAAGAAAAGAACTTTGACTGGAAGCATTTCTTCTAACAAAGTCAGTTTGTGGCACGTGGAAAACGAGGGTGGTTACAAGACAACATCCTAGTGTAAGCAAGCAGGGGAGACCTGATGGGGATGGTGGGGAAGAGAGTGCATACGTTATTTTTAAGTGTAAGTAACTTACCTAGGGACAAGACAGAAAGACAGAAATAAGAAGGGAAAGGAAGTGTGGAATAAAACTGAGCTTCATGGGAAATTAATTTCCATAGATGAAAAAGTATTCTGAACATAAAGAAGAAAGGACACGAAACTATCATTTATATTGCGGTGCTCTGTCTGTGATTAAGAAGCAGTCTTGGAAAGACACACAGACACAAGAAGATGAATCCTGCATTATATGAAAGTAAACAAGGAATGCAGGGGGAAAGAAAGAGCTGAAAGTAGATAGTGTGTGTGCAACCACCAGGTGGTTGAGAAATGTATGACATATGAGGAGCTGAGAAGATCAGCTGGCAGAAGGGATGATTGAGTGGATGACAGCAGGGAAGAGGCCACATGAAAGACCAAATCCAAGAAATTGGGTCTATGTATCCCAAGCTGGAGGTGACAGCATTAAAGCGATGAGATAAATGAATCAGCTCTCAAGGCAGCAATGATGATGGATAAGGTGGGATAGGATCAGCTGCCAAAGGAGTGTGAAAAGGCTCTAGAAATACTCAGAAATGCATCATGGAGGGGAGGGGGGAAGAAAGGGTACGGGAAGGAGCTGTTGGTTTGTTTGGAAGGTATTATGGAACACAAGCAACTGGATTTTATTTGCTGTCTCAAGAGTAATTTCGCTTTATGGAGTTTGTTAATGACTTTGTATAATGTTACTAAATGAGAATGGTAGGAGAATATGAGGTGCATTTTCAGTTTGACTCTCATGGCGAGGTAGGTTTGCGCAGTTCTTGCAGGGGTGCTGAGCTCCATAATGGGCCAAATGTGGAAGTCTTTCTCAGTTGCTTCAGAGGCTATAGACAGGAGGGCTACCACTGAAATCCAGAGGAATTCAACCGTGAGGAAAATGCATGTAAGCCCGAACCTCAGCACTTGACTTATTGAATCTGTGGAGAGCCAGGAAGCTCAGTCACTCACAGGATGATGCTTGTAATGACAACAGAAAAAAATCACTAGTTCTGTATCTTCACAGAACCTCACAAAAGCTCTGCTGTATTCCAGAAACACCTTCATCTTTGTGTGTGAACTCAGAGCACAGTGAAATGTGATGAGGAGATCCCAAAACATTCTGGAGAGCAGCTCTGTCAAAGGTGCAGTGGTGATTTTAAGAAAGACCCTGTCTCACCAGCTCCTCAGGCGCGGTTTGGAAGTAAACACACAAATCCATCTCAGATCTGCAGCGTCCAGATCTCTTGTGGACTGAGCTTTCTTTATAAATCAAAGGGCAATTGTTCAGGCTCTCTGCTGACTGAGGACAAAATCCCTGACTTTCTTCATAACAATGTCAGCCTTCCCTTCTGAGGAAGGACTCCAGTTGTTTTACAAGTAAAATCAAATATTGCAGTCCCCTTGGAAAACAATTATTCTGGGCTGAATCCCAGAAGGTGCTGAGTGCCTTCAACTCCCACTGCAGTCATGTGGGACTGAATGTGCTTAATTCTGTACATGATCCTAGAGATTTTCCTGAAGTGTGAGAGCCAGATCCTCCATATTTTAACCCGAGGCACTGCTTACTCCTTCAAATCGAGCACAGCTTGACCCTGCAAGTCCTTAACATGAAAGGTTGCACTTACTGCTGTGCCCAGTGCCACTAACAAGAACCTCTACCATCCATAATAAAGTTTTGCAGGATGAAGCCTTCAGTAAAATTTATGTCACTGACCTACAACCAACAGCTGCAAGAGAAAAGTAAAACTGTGATCAAAATTCCCAACCCATCAACATGGGTATTGCGCTGCTTCAGCTTCAGACAAAAGCTATATTAGTTCTATCCTTCCAAAATGCTGCAGTCTAAACAGCTCAACTACATTCATTTAACATCATGGTGGCTTTTCTGTACAACCTAAGGCCTCAACACTTAAGCAGACTTTAAATACG
>CM077887.1:25020000-25172500 GCA_039720435.1 Amazona ochrocephala
GGGACTCTACATTAGGTGGCCCATATAGGTGGCCCAGACAGGTAGGCAATACCTGAAGGGGGCCTATAGGGATGCTGGGCCTATAGGGACTCTTCATTAGGTGGCCCATACAGGTGGCCCATACAGGCGGCCCATACAGGCGGCCCATACAGGCGGCCCATACAGGTAGGCAATACCTGAAGGGGGCCTATAGGGATGCTGGGCCTATAGGGACTCTTCATTAGGTGGCCCATACAGGTGGCCCATACAGGTGGCCCATACAGGTGGCCCATACAGGTAGGCAATACCTGAAGGGGGCCTATAGGGATGCTGGGCCTATAGGGACTCTTCATTAGGTGGTCCATATAGGTGGTCCATGTAGGTGGCCCATGTAGGTAGGCAATACCTGAAGGGGTACTATAGGGATGCTGGGCCTATAGGGACTCTTCATTAGGTGGCCCATACAGGTGGCCCATACAGGCGGCCCATACAGGTGGCCCATACAGGTAGGCAATACCTGAAGGGGGCCTATAGGGATGCTGGGCCTATAGGGACTCTTCATTAGGTGGTCCATACAGGTGGTCCATGTAGGTGGGCAATACCTGAAGGGGTACTATAGGGATGCTGGGCCTATAGGGACTCTTCATTAGGTGGCCCATACAGGTGGCCCATACAGGTAGGCAATACCTGAAGGGGGCCTATAGGGATGCTGGGCCTATAGGGACTCTTCATTAGGTGGCCCATATAGGTGGCCCATACAGGTAGGCAATACCTGAAGGGGGCCTATAGGGATGCTGGGCCCATAGGGACTCTTCATTAGGTGGCCCATATAGGTGGCCCATATAGGTGGCCCAGATAGGTAGGCAATACCTGAAGGGGGCCTATAGGGATGCTGGGCCTATAGGGACTCTTCATTAGGTGGTCCATATAGGTGGTCCATGTAGGTGGCCCATGTAGGTAGGCAATACCTGAAGGGGTCCTATAGGGATGCTGGGCCTATAGGGACTCTTCATTAGGTGGCCCATACAGGTGGCCCATACAGGCGGCCCATACAGGTGGCCCATACAGGTAGGCAATACCTGAAGGGGGCCTATAGGGATGCTGGGCCTATAGGGACTCTTCATTAGGTGGCCCATATAGGTGGCCCATACAGGTGGCCCATACAGGTGGCCCATACAGGTAGGCAATACCTGAAGGGGGCCTATAGGGATGCTGGGCCTATAGGGACTCTACATTAGGTGGCCCATATAGGTGGCCCAGACAGGTAGGCAATACCTGAAGGGGGCCTATAGGGATGCTGGGCCTATAGGGACTCTTCATTAGGTGGCCCATACAGGTGGCCCATACAGGCGGCCCATACAGGCGGCCCATACAGGTGGCCCATACAGGTAGGCAATACCTGAAGGGGGCCTATAGGGATGCTGGGCCTATAGGGACTCTTCATTAGGTGGCCCATATAGGTGGCCCATATAGGTGGCCCATACAGGTGGCCCATATAGGTGGCCCATACAGGTAGGCAATACCTGAAGGGGGCCTATAGGGATGCTGGGCCTATAGGGACTCTTCTATAGGTGGTCCATATAGGTGGTCCATATAGGTGGTCCATATAGGTGGTCCATATAGGTGGTCCATATAGGTGGCCCATACAGGTGGCCCATACAGGTGGCCCATACAGGTGGCCCGTACAGGTGGCCCGTACAGGTAGGCAATACCTGAAGGGGGCCTTTAGGGATGCTGGGCCTATAGGGACTCTTCATTAGGGGCGGGACTGTGGTGAGAGGACAAGGGGTAATGGGTTTAAACTTAAAACAGGGGAGGTTTAGAATGGATCTGAGGAAGAAATTCTTTACTGTGAGGGTTGTGGGGCCCTGGAATGGGTTGCCCAGGGAAATTGTGAATGCTTCATCCCTGGAGGCGTTCAAGGTGGGGTTGGACATAGCCTTGGATGGCATGGTTTAGTGGGAGGTGTCCCTGCCCATGGCGGGGGGGTTGGAACTCGATGATCTTGAGGTCCTTTCCAACCCTTACTATTCTATGATTCTATGATTAACACTCAACCCCCTCCCACAGATAGAGAAAAACACCCCTGGCCTGGCTTCAGCAACTGCACCAGCTGCTAGGAAGAAGAAAATTAACTGTTACAGCTGAACCCAGGACAACCCCAAACCAAACTATACTACTGAAATACTTAGATGTCAATTTGAGAAAGCAGCACACGATTATACAAGTTAAAGTATTTTAAAACAAATTAACTTTTTTCATTTTGCAGCCATATACAACTGAAAAGTACAACAACTAAAGGAGGCTGGAAACAGCCCTTCAGCAGATGGCAGCAAAAGCGAGATCAAGGTTACCCAAACCATCATTATTTCCTGCATGGAATACCTCTCTCTTCAATTTCTAACCATGTTCACAGCTAGCAGGCTTACCTATGAAAAAACTGACATAATCCTTCTTCATCTTATCCAAACCATTCTCCAAGAGCATTTGCACTGGAGTGATGCCAGTGAGGGAAACAGCCTCCATCTTTCCATGGTAAGACTGCTGAATCAATTTGCTCAGCAAACTGCCACTCCCGTGATGAATCTGAAAATTAGAAAGGTTTTCTTGTGACGTAACTGTGTACAAAACATCATAACCATCAGTCAGAAGTACACCGCCGTTGACACAGAGGCAACCTGTGACAGCTCAAAGTCATTTGAATATGACACAACACAAATGAGGGGCAGTTAAGTGACAAGAGCTATATTGTACTTCAAACAACTCAGAATGTTAACATTTATTGTCAAAATACAAGTACAAACTTATCGTGCAATACAAATACATACCCAGGGCTGTATCTCACCACATTCCAGGGATTCCAGGACCAGCGTGAAACACGCTATCAACTCCTGATAGGAACTGACACCTTAAAGAAAAAAAAAGGTGCAATATTTTATCAATCCATACCATGACTTTAAAAGGGTTAAAGAAACAATGACCAAAAGAGACCACTGAACTGCATATGACTGCTGGAGAACAGCACACAGCAGAGGCAGATGGGCATACAACACATATTAGCTACATTCTCTCTAAAGACATTGAAGATCAACACACTTTTATAAACCTCACTGAACAGCTGCTGCACTCAGAATGAATGCGATTTAAAAGATGCATAAGTCAATCCCTCAAACAGAAAGGACTTCTTATAATCTCTGGAACAGCTTAACAGAAGTTATTTTTGTTAAGTGATCTGAAAAAATAGTAGTAAATAAAAATATATTTTACTGAAGGACCATGAGTGGTGTCAAAAGAATGATGATATTTATATGCAGTTTTATCAACTTAAGATGTCCTTCAGATCTAGAAGGACAATTTCTATAGCTTTCTGCTTTAGAGCAGATTAGCATTAGTAATTGCTTAGTACCCTTGACAAACAAATAAAATGAAATATATCTGCTGCTAGATGTTGCTCTACCTTTTTATCTTGCAAGAAGGTAAATCAACTCACACACCTAAAATTAGCTCTTTGAGGAAAAGACAAAACTGTTGATAATTTTCTGAAAAGCTTAGTCCTTAAAACTGAAATTCATATTCATTTCACTCAGAAAGCAACACAGACTAGTAGACAAAGAACAGAAAAATTAAGGGAAACCAGATAAGGCAAAACCCCACAACACACATTTCATTTTGCACCATAATTGTTCAGCAAAATCCACGTCTCCTCGCTCACTGAAGACTGATTTTATTGAACTGTCCACTGCCTCTGTGTCACAGTTGATTTTCTGAAAGAGTTAGTTTGCCTTAAGTAAGATAGGATGTCTTAAGGTTCAAAGGCCTTTGGAATTAAACTTTTCTCCAGAGATCAAAATTGGGTGCATCACTAATTTTTCTCCTTTTCCAGGGAAACTACCACCCAGAAACTACTCTGCATAGTAGTTTGGAAGTGAATTTTTATTTAAAACTGAGACTAATTCCATTCAGAATTATCACATAGGGTAATTGCTATCTTTGGACCAGGAAGTGAAGCCTACCATCAGAAAGGCTTTCAATCACAGCCAAGTAAAGCTCAATCAAGCTGTCTAATAAAAACCTATCATCAAGATGATCCTTTTCTCCTTACAATTGCATGATACACAGAGCACTGGTAAATAGCAAGAATAGAGCCCAGCAAGCACTAGCTCAGAACAACCTATGCTATACTGAACTTAGATGATTAAACAACTGTATGTACACCCAGCAGTGCCCTTGGAGACCAAAATGAATACATAAATAGGTTCTCAGAACAGAAAACTCTTCCTGTCATCCCCATCCCAATTATTTCTGGTTTAGCTGATACAAAACACATTCCATTTTTAGCTTATCAGTGAAACAGAAGTTCCCCCTCAATAGTGAAAAGACCCAAATCTTTTCTTGCAGACTGAAAATAAATCTGAACTTGAATTCCTCCATTGCTTTAGAATAGCATAAACCTCTAGTTAATAGGACAGACACCCAACTGATACCATTAAATTGGCCCAAAAGCATTGCATTAGTCAAAAAAAGCAAATTAATGAGAGAACATAAATACTATATACCATAGAAGATATGATGCAAGTAAAAATTTGCAGTAACTACAGTCGTTATAAGGGTAACAAGCTGACAAGGTAATTGGCAGGAAATCAGATATACCTCCATTCCATTTCTGTTTCCTGACACACAAGATCCATCCAGCTTCTTCTTTAAATCTAGTGGAGGAGAAAAATAAATTTCACCACTATGAAATAAAAAAGAATCATCAAACCAATCATATAAATCCCCAGACATCATCACAAACAAATATCCTGACCAGACGGCTAACAGACCATATGTATCCATCTAGAAACTGGTTTTACAGGGCAAGGAAATAGTCTGATGATAGAATTTCCTAACATTTATTACAAGCTTTGCATTTTCACCGTATAAACATACTGTTAACTGAGCATTACCTTGTGAAGTGTTAGTGTGGAAGCAGCAACGGGCAGCAAGTGGTCTGCTGAGTGTCTGGCTTTCTTCTACATGGTTTCTCAGAGTTTTCGTCTGGTTTATCTTTTTCCAGTTTATGTTTTGTCTGGTTTATCTTTTGTCCAAGCTTAATCTACATACCAAAAATCTTACGGTTGCATTTGAAAAGCTTTTGCATCCCTACATCCGATTGCCTTCTTAGATCTGGTTTCTTCTACCTTAAACTTCTGACAAGACACACAGCATTCACCACAGGTTTCAGAAGGAATCACTCATTTTTACAGTTATACAAGTATGTGCATGTGTGCGTATACATAGAAATAAAATTATAACTGGAGGAAGGCCCATTAGCGGGAATTACACATACTAATGGACCATTACCCTGATCCCCAAGAGAGAGGAACAGGATGAAGCCATCGGTGCTTTTGGTGTTTGAGTGCTGTGCCTGTGTGGCCAGCTGTGTACACATGTGTTGTATACATACATTTGGGGGTGTGTGCCTACTGGGAATACCTGCTCAGCCTTGGACTCGGCTGGAGCTGGGGGCATGGAGCTGCAGGAGCCTTGCTGCTGCTGGGCTACAGGATTCAGCCTCCCCCTAACAACTACATTTTCCTGACTGGGCAGGGTTTGGATGGAAGAGAGTTAGATTTCTTCATAGCAGCTTGTACAATACTATGCTTTGGACTTGTGATGATAACAAAGGGATGTTTTAGCCACTGCTGAGCAGTGCTTACACAGCATCAAGGCCTTTCCTGCTCCTCACCCCAGCAAGCACACTGGGAGCACACAAGGAGTTTGGAGGGGACAAACTCACCCCTGCCCTGTCCCATCTCTGGCAGTGTCCCAAGGCCAGCTTGGAGAAACCTGCTCTAGCTGAAGGTGCCCCTGCCTGTAGCAGTGGGCTGGAACTGGATGAACTTTAAGGTCCCTTCCAACCCAAACCATTCCATGATTCTGCAATTCTATATGACTATGACACAGCCAGGACAGCTGACCCCAGCTGACCAAAGGGATATCCCGCACCATACGGTGTGCTCAACGGTAACAGCCAGGGAAAGAAGGAGGAGGAGGAGGTGGGTCACACATTTGGAGCGAAGGTGCTTCTCCTCCAAGCCACTGGTACACGTGATGGAGCTGTGCTGCGCTGGGAGGGCCGAATACCTGCCTGCTGATGGGAAGTGGTGAACGGATTCTGCATTGTGCTTTGCTTGTGTACACAGCTCTGCTTTACCTACTGAATGCCCCGTATCTCAGCCCATGCATTCTCACACTCTCACCTTTCTGATTCTCTCCCCTGTCCCTAGTCCCTTCCTTTTTCAGTGTTCCGGTAGCAGGACAGCAGGGAATTGTCTGGGATGTACCTAAGCACAGAAGCACATTGACATTTAAACACCTGAAAATAACCCTGAAAGAACAGTTGATAAATAGTTCTAGTTTTGAACTGGCTTCAGTATTGAGAAACTCTCTTCACAAAATGGTCAATTCTCTCTCCAGCCCATCTGTCGAGCAGTATCTCCTTTGAAAGAATCTGCACTATAAGCCTGATTTCAGCAAGGGATCTAGAGAGAATGGCCATTTGCTTCAGCAAAATAGCTACTTCTTTTCTTTGGGTGCTACATTTTTACTAATTGCTGATTATCGAGTAATAGTTGCAAGATAAAGCTAACTGCCTGTTATTCTTTGTTCTTTCAGTTGCTTTGCCTGCTGCACTGGATTTATATTGGATGTGTACTGGAGTCATACTGGATTTACGTATTGTAATGAATTTAACTACATATTGCTAGTATCAGTTTGGAAATTGGGATGTGTTTTATAAGGATACTAAAGACATTTAGCAACTGCAACTGGTTTGAAAGACTACAGACTTTTTAGTCTTGGAAATACTGTGCAGATGGGTCCTGCAACAGAAGACAGCAGCTTTTCCCTGGGGCTCCTGCCTGGCAGGATATTCATTAAAAAGCTACTCCAGACCATACTGTACGCATGCATGCTGTGCTATCCTTACCTCACCTACAGAACCATAACAACATTACAGCAGGGTTGAAAACTAGGCTTGGCAACAAACGCGTACGTGATCTACTTCTCAATTCCCTACAACACACTCCAAAGTGAGTTTGGAAAAACATAAAAGTACCCACTAGAATCCTACATTAAAATCCAGTACCAAGAATTGGCATAGTCTTCAAAACTTCTCACTCCAATTGATCTTGCATCCTGGACATTACTGATGCTGCTGAGAAAAGATAAAACAGAGTAAAGGCTGCTTTAGCTAGAAAAGCAAAATGTATTTAAACAACAAATAGGCACAGTGAAGGAATCCGAAATATCTTTGCTAGTGGTGAGTATATTACTATCCTCCAGCTCCAGTTCCCTAACCAAGCCAACATCAGCCATCGTTACCCCAAACCAAAACAACTGTAAAAATGCCCATACGGCTCCTGAAAGAGCTCCATTAAAAAAGCTTTTGGGTTTTCACTCTCGCCAGATAGAACTGATCATTATGGCACAAGTGCATACTATTCAGATGCGCAGTGCACCAAGAGCCAAACAGCTGTCACTCCAGAACTGCTAATAGCAGAGAAGCAGAAAACGGCCCAGTGAAGCAAAAGGAGGACTTCTTGGAGTTGTTTTCCTACCCTGCAAAGTGCCTGCCCGTATTAATGGTTTCCTAACATTAGAAGAAATGAAGAATCTTCTTACCAAAGAACAGACAATGTAGCTGTAGATGCCAGAAGAGGGAAACTTTGTCAACTGAGGGCGTTATCACTGCTGGCAAGGTGCTAGAATGTGGCAGCCTCAGATCGAGAGGCACGAAAAGGTACCCCTGTGCTCCAGACAGACTGAGGAATGAGAGCAGCTGGAAAAGGAAGGCGACTGCAGCGGTTTTCTCTCATCCTGGTTGCCACCCAGGACTGGAGATGCCTGCTGTCCATCTGCAAGGGAAGTGCTGTCTGGCATCAGAGCCTGGGACATGGTCTTTGGACCTTTAGGCATACGCTAAAAGACAGGAGCACGCTGATGAGGTGAGATGCCACAGTGCTAGGACAGTAGAAACGCTGTTGCAGGAAGGCAGAGCTGAGGCCATTACTGGCTGGCCCGAGTCCTGCAGCATGAGGACTTCAATTTGAACCTCCTTTAGCTTTCCTTGGTACTAATTTTTCCTAGGAAAACCAAGTGGAATGTTTTCAAAACTGACAGTCATTCTGAGGCACACTAAAGCTTTTGGCTCCTTTCTCGTTTCTGCATACCACGGTGCTGGTTTTCCCCACCGGAACTTCGCAAGTGCTCAGGCACAGAAACCATCCACTAGCAAGTCTTGTCTGGGTACCCTCAGCCATTTGCTGCAACAGATTCTGATCTTTTTTTTCAATTCCTGAATTATTTCACAGTCTCAGAATCCAACACACAGGCATTAAAGACGAGTACAACCTACTCTGCAGCTTCCCTGAGATCGGTTATGTTTCTTGTTTTCCCTCTTCCATCGTTGAACGTAGTCTGATTTGCCACGGTTAGCACACCATTCTTCGTGGAGAAGCCTGGGAAGCACCTCTTCAGAGCTATTCAAAATACCAAAAGAAAGCAGAAATGTTACACCTCACGGCAAGTGAGCTCCGCTTTTGTTGCTTGTCTTTTGTGACATACTTAAACGCTTTCAGAGTCAAGATCAATTGCTTTTCAGCTGATTATCTAACGGAATGCTGACCTTGAGAACTCTTGCGAGAGCCATTCTATTCAAAGTCAGGATTTTTATGCTCAGGCATGGTGGGATCGCCGCTGCCAACTGAAGATTCTAGGTACTACCAAATAACAACAGCAGTATCTGTAGCAGTTTAAGAATTTGTAATAAATGCAGAACTTACTCTCCGTAACTTAGCAGCCTGGAGAAACTGCGGCTTCTTTTTTACGAATCGTATTAGCACCCAAAACAATACTTAACAGCAAATGTCAGCTCCTCGCATGCCACGTGAGCTCCAGCACCGGTCACTATCACTAGACATTCCTGGAGAGGAAGCAATGGAAAAAACACAGAAACTATTGGGTAGACTGAGTGAGGACGAGATTATAAAAGAGAGAGACAAGGACAGATGTTTACATACTCATTTACGTTGCCCTGCTCTTTGCTGCACCAAGTCCTTGCTTCCATTCCAAAGGGAAGAGCAGGTTAGTCCTCCTGCATACCTGTACTTCACCTTTATCTGACGCTTCTGCACTTTCCGTACCAGGTTCTGATAAGCACCGATGCCTGGGCTCAATATTCAGCCTGGAATACCTACCTCCCCCCTCCCCCCCCCGCCCCGTTATTCTCAGGAAATTAATTATCTAACACGTCTCTTTTCCTCCTTCTCTAATCTTCACCTCTTGCTGCAGTCTAAAAGAAAATAATAGCTTCTTTGAAAATGATTTTCTGTCTTTTGGGTCAGTACCTCATTTTTCACACAGATTCTTAATTTTTTATCATTTCATCCATTATTTTCTCATTTGACAGCCTGTGCCTGGCTTACACAATCTCTGTTTTAAAGCATGGAAAAATAAACAGCAGTTTCTTATTCGCATGAGCTTCTAGGTCAGTGACAGATACTCTCGAGCTCTGACACCTGGGCTTGTCTACTCAGAAACACCTGCTGACCACAGTGACAAAACCAGGTTTTTGTCCCCTTAATTCCTCTGCCTCCCTGCATAGGCAGCACTACGTGCAGCACTGAAAAGCAAGCTGCGCCGTAACCGGGCTCAAGTACCACCTGAACTTCAACAGCTGCCCCAGCATTTCCTTCAAGTCAACACCTTGGCCTGGGTTGAGTGCTCACGTTTTGGAAGGCACAATTTGCGCTGTAAAGCATTTCGTATCAGTGATGATTGAAGAGCAAGAAAGAGCTCAGCTTGACCCAATCGCACTCCGGGTGTCCACGGATGGCTCCCTAGAAAAAAAAAATACTAAATCCTTATACTTTCAAACTGTTTGAAACTGAAGGGATGCCACTGCCAGGTAACAGTCAGCACCTCGTGATCTTGCCACAAAACACTTCTCAGACTGGAGCTGTGCTTTCACGTGAACGCTCCCAATCTGCTAAGATGTGTGTAAGAAATAGAACCACTCACGAGGCCTGCTTGGAATGATCATCGAAGGACAATCTTCATCACGCAGGACTTGAGCAGCAGACTAAAGAGGGGAAAAATCGGAATGTTGAATACACAGCAGAAAAACTGAGGTTTGTTTCTCACCCACTCTGAGAAAATGCCCCAAACTGGACTCTGTAGCCTCCTCCCCAAACAGACTGGTGGAGCTGCAAGGCACATTCATCATGTGAGAATCCAACCTCTCAATTGATTTGGGAAAAGACTGTGCTTTACTTTTCTAGTGACAAAAAAAAGAAGAGACCTGTTCACTTTGGATTGGCACGTGCGGTGGTAATGACTGGGCGATCGTTGTTTGCCTCCCCTTGCTTTTCTCTTAGAGAAGAGGGAGAATTTAACACAACTAACACAGCTGAATTGCAAGGTGGTTCAGAGATGGGAGAAATGACACCGTACATCTGAGACCAAAATCACTTCCGTGAGACAGACTTCTTTTCCTAGCTGAATTACTGAGGAGCTCTACGTAACTTAGGAGCCTTAAGAACTGGTTTGAGACACTCTGCTCTACTGCTGGGGAGCACTTAAGTACCAAAGGATACTTGCCACAGTACCGCAACCACATGGAAGTATTCCATCACCTCCTGATACGTACAGACCTTGCGAGGACTGTTAACACCAGGCTCGCAGAACTGCTTAAAGTAATGCCACTGATCGGGTTCGTAGCTGTAGGAAGCCTGAACATCAGTGCAGGTCACACACCTGCCTGGGCCCAAAGCTGCAAGAAAAGAAGGGTTTGAAATACCATGACTTAAACAGGCACACTCTGTGCTTAAAGACAGCCTCACCTTTGGGCGACAGACACGCCCTGCGGTTCAGAAGAATGCTATCTTTATACAAGGTATGAAACTAAGCCGCTGCAAACTGCTGCTGTAGTTAAACAGTAAGTTGGGGTACCACATGTCTGCCAGAGAGTTATGAAATCGAACCCTAAAAGGACATAAAGAAAGAAAGAAAGAAGAGGAAGGGGCCTGCTAGACACCTGCACAAACAACACACAGCCAGGAGCCTGTCCGCAGAGCACCAGGACAACCTACAAACGAGAGACTCCCCCAGAAACAAGACCTGGAACATTTTCAAGTCAATCTCAAATAACCTCCTGTGACACTGCCCTCATCTTCAGCCGCACGCTGTGGCCAGCAAGGTCAGGCATATTTTGCCCTGTAGAGTGCTGGGCGCATAGGCTGCTGTCCTGGTTTAAGCTTATAAACCCATACAGTCGCTCTCTCACTCACTTCCCCCTCTTTCTTCCCTCTGCTCCTGGAGGGATGGGAAGGAGAATTGAAAGAATGCAACTCCCACAGGTTGAGATAAGAACAGTTTAGTAACTAAGGTATAACACAAATCACTGCTGCTCCCACCAATAATAATAATGACAAGGCAGATACAAGGAAAAGGAGAATACAATAGCTCACCATCAAATATCAAGCCCGACCACCCAGTGCACCCCCACCAGTAACAATAATGACAAGGCAAATACAAGGGAAGGATACAATTGCTCACCACCCAGTATCAAGCAGTGCACCCCCCCACTGCATCCCCCACCGTGCACCCTCACCACCCTTCCGGGTCTCTGCTCTCCGTTTCTACATCCTGGACACCACTTGCTGTGGTATGGAATAATCTCTTTGCTTAGTCTGGGTCAGGTGTCCTGTCTCTCCTTCCTCCCGGCTTCCCCTCCTCCCTAGCAGAGCATGAGGCTCACAAAGTCCTTGGCCAGCCTAAACATCACCAAGCAGTAACCGAAAACACTGCTGTTATCAGCACTGTTCCCAGGCCCAAAATCAAAAACACAGCGCTGCTGCACCAGCTACCAAGAAGGAGAAAAATGACTGCTGCTGCTGAACCCAGGACAGCTGCACACTGGGCCATCCACAGCTGTCTCATCCCTTAAAAGCACTAGGATTTAAAGGGCATTTGTAAAGCTTTAATGAGAGAAACTCTCTTTCATCTTCATATGGCATAATTTTTAGATGGCAGAAAATTCCGTGAGCAAGCCTTAGGCCAACTGCTCCCACATCTAAAGCCTTTAGCTCCATGGCCAGGGCAAATCAGCAGCAGAGCAAATGAAGGCTCTGGCCCTTCTCAACAGACTGAGACTTGAAATGACTTGGCATAAACCAGAAAAGCCCTAAGGCCACCCAGTCTGGTAACTCGATGAGCCTCCTGCTACAAGGACCTTGCAACACGGATCGAAGTCTGCATCAGCTCCCTCACAACGCTGTCTCTGCATCTAGAATACTAAGCCTTTCTGAAGAAACCTAATGACTTTATTGGAGCAAGGCAGGCATCCAAACCGAGGGAAACCAGGAGAGCAGCAGCAGCAACCGAAATCCTCCCGGACTGTCTCACCAGAAAAGCTGGGATTAGCTGGGCTCCCCCAGGGCACAACACGGCAAGGTCTATTTGCAGAACAAAAGGAGGGCAATTAGCCCTGCCCCAGCCCCCCATTGCTGCAGACCTCACTCATTTCATGGACAGAGAATTTCAACCTCCAGGTCTTTCAGCATCTTAAAGCTACAGTGAACAGTTTCATTTCCAAACTAACTGCCAGTTTAGATCAGAGGAAATAAACAGGAAATCCTTTGGCTGGTTTCTAAAGGTTTATTTCCACCTTCACCCCTTTCCCTACTAATGAAGATACAGTGTGAATTAAGGACCCTCTGGGCAATTCCCCCCACTTTCTTTACTCCCCCCAGTACCGAGCAATACCGAGCAAAGGGAGAGAGACAAGCACAGTGGCAGAGCTCAGGATGCCGGGCAGGAACCTCCGAGGCGCCTGAAATTCAGCAAGGGAGATTAAGGTAGAAGCAAGCGCACTCAGGGCCCCTGACCCGGCTCCTCTCCGGCAGACCGCAACCCTGCCGCTCCGGGCGCAGTGAAGCTTCCCGCGCCGGGCGGCCAGCGGGCAGGAGACACCCCCTGCGCCCGCCCAAGGGACGGGAGGACGGGCTGACGGGCGGGCGGACCCACTCGCCTCCCCGGTAACCCCGCTGGGCTCGGATCTCACCTGCTGCCGCCGCTGCCGGGACCCGGACCATGCTCGCCGCAAACGAGCTCCTGCCGCAAATGAGCTCCTGCCGCAAATGTCCTCCTGCCGCAAATGACCTCCTGCCGCAAATGAGCTCCTGCCGCAAATGAGCTCCTGCCGCAAATGTCCTCCTGTCGCAAATGACCTCCTGCCGCAAATGACCTCCTGCCGCAAATGACCTCCTGCCGCAAATGAGCTCCTGCCGCAAATGAACTCCTGCCGCAAATGACCTCCTGCCGCAAATGACCTCCTGCCGCAAATGACCTCCTCCCTCCCCCCCCGGCCCCAGCCCTTGCAGACCCAGACTCAGGGTTTTGGAGTATTTTGCGGGCACGAGGGCTGATCCGGCGACCCTGGGGTGCCCCAAAAGACACCATCCATCCACAGATTCCCCACACCCCCGTTTTCATTCCACCCCCCCGAAGCAAAAAGAGACAAACAAAAACAAGAAAAAAAACTCAGCAAAACCGGAGAAACACTGCTCCACGGAGCACTCCCCGGGGGATGTAAACTGGGCGAGGAGCAGCAGTTTCGCCGCTTCTTGCCTCTGCGGCGGCGAAAAAGTCAGCGTTTGCTGCCACCTTGTGCCCAAACATCGGTACTGCAGGATGAGTTGAAGCAGAGGTGCTGCCATCATGTGGCCAATGTTCGGTACTGCACGCAGCGTAATAAAGCGGCTCCATGTGTGGCGCTGGACCAATCAGAAAGGCAGGTGGGCGGGGCTAAGAGTGATTGACAGGCTTCTCAGCCAATGACAACTGCCGAGAACTCTGTCCAATCAGAGCACAGGGAGGGCCGGGCTAAGAGAGATTGACAGGCATCTCAGCCAATGGCGGCCGCCAAGGGCTCTGGCCAATCTGAGCAGGGGGAGGGCCGGGCGTAATGTGATTGACAGGCGTCTCAGCCAATGGCGGCCGCCGGGGACTCTGGCCAATCAGAGCAGAGGGTGGGCATGGATAAGAGAGATTGACAGGCATCTCAGCCAATGGTGGCTGCCGGAAGTTCTGGCCAATCAGAGCAGAGGGTGGGCCGGGCTACGAGTGATTGACAGGTGTCTCAGCCAATGGAGGCCGCTGGGGGCTCTGGCTAATCAGCGCAGAGGGAGGGCCGGGCTACGAGTGATTGACAGGCGTCTCAGCCAATGGCGGCCGCAGGGGCTGTCTCCATGTAGCCGGGGTGCGGGGCGGGCAGGCTACAAGCGATTGACAGGCTTCTAGGCCAAAGACAGCCCCCGGGGGACGATGCCCATTCAGAGCTGCCGGGGAGGGGCCGAGCTAAGCGTGATTGACAGGAGTTTTGGTCAAGGGCGGCCGCCGGCCGCCTGGAAGCTGATTCCGGTGCCACAGTGCTGCTTCCCCACCTCCAGTACAGTTTTGGCCGCATGACGGCAGCAGTTAGTGTTGCACTGAGACACTCCTTTGCCCACTCCCATCCCCACCACCTGCAGTACCGAAATTTGGAGATGTGGTGGCAGCACAGAGCAGCACCTGGCACCGCCCCTTTTTCCCTCCCATCCCCACCTCCTGCAGTACCGAAATTTGGACACTTGGGGGCAGCACCGAGCAGCACCTGGCACCACCCCTTGTCCCCTCCCATCCCACCACCTGCAGTACTGTAATTTGGACAAGTGGTGGCAGCACCGAGCAACACCAGGCACCGCCCCTTGTTCCCTCCCATCCCCACCACCTGCAGTACCGAAATTTGGAGACGTGGTGGCAGCACAGAGCAGCACCTGGCACCGCCCCTTTTTCCCCCCCATCCCCGCCACCTGCAGTACCAAAATTTGGACACGTGGTGGCAGCACAGAGCAGCACCAGGCACCACCCCTTCTACCCTCCCTTCCCCATCACCTGCAGTACCAAAATTTGGAGACGTGGTGGCAGCACAGGGCAGCACCCGGCACTGCCCCTTGTCCCCTCCCATCCCCACTACCTTCTCAGCCAATGGCGACTGCGGGAGCATGTCTCCAATCTGACTGGCGGGTAGAGCGGGATAGAAGCTAGTGATAGGAGTCAAAGCTAAAGACGGCCGTAGGGGGCATTGACCATTCAGGGCAGCTGGTGGGGGGGCTGAGCTAATTGTGTTTGACAGGAGTCTTGGGTAATGATAGATACGGCCATAAATAGCTGAGAAATAGCCAAAGAAAGGCTTAAAATGGGATAGAAATGTGCAAAAATTGGTTAGAAAGGGCCAAAAATGGCTAAAAACAAAATAGAAATGGGCAAAAATGTGTTAGAAATGGCCAGAAATTGGTGACAAATAGCCAAAAATACTTAAAATAGGTTAGAAATGGGCAAAAATGTGTTTGAAAGGGCCAAAAATTGGTGAGAAATGGACAAAAAAGGTTTGGAAATGTGAAAAAAGGCCTAAGAAGACTTAGAATTGGGGAACAAGGGGTTCGAAATAGCCAAAACCAGTTTAGAAATAGATTAAAAAAAAGCTTAAAAGGGGTCACAAATGGGAAAAATGGATTAGAAATAGCCAAAAATTGCCTAAACATGGTAAGACATGGAATAAATTGCATAGAAATGGCCATCCGTAGCTTAGAAACAGCAAAAAAAATGGATTAAATGGGTTAGAAATCAAAAAGATGTAGTTAAAAAAACCCCGAAATGGCTTAAAATGGGTTAACATTGAGCCTGCCACCTCACGCTGCTGTGATGATTCTCAGAGCTGGTTTCCTGAAGGTCTTTGCAGGGTCCTTGGGGTTGGTAAGATAAGCAAGCATCAGAAGTGTGCTTTGCTGTATCCTTTACTCTCTCTAGAGTTTCCTACATGAATAAACCAGTGGAGAATCCTGTATTTGTCTCTGTTTTTCTCTCACCTGGAATCCTGGAACTCTGGAACAGGTGTGATGGGCTTTTAGAATCCCAGTGTAGCTGTTTACTCTTGATAAGCTGCATAAATGGACAGAAGAGCTTTGGGGCTAAGCATGCACTTAATGGGTCAGGGACAGAAGAGCTCTGGGACTAAGCTTGCTTTTAATGGGTCCAGTCCAGAGAGTCAGCTTGGGAATGGGTGTAGTAGTTTATCCGGAGTCAGTGTCAGAGTTGGAGCATCTGGCTTCAGAGTGTTTGGCTGTCGGTTTGTGTGTACCTTTCAATCTATGTCTTGGTGTAAGTGTGGCCTGAGAGTTAGAGGCCGATAAAACTTTTTTTTGGCATTGTGGTTTTTGAGTTTTGATTGTGAGTCTGAACCAGAGAATGAGAACCCAGAAGTTAAAGGCAGAGAGAGAGCCAGAGTCAGATAGGGAAAAGACCAGGCTGTGGCATATCAGGTTGCTTCTGTTGCAGCTGGTGGCTTGCCCCACCCCTGACCCAGGGCTTTGAGGGAGGGGTTGAGGGTGGGTCCTTGGGTACATGAGGCACAGCCATGCAGCAGGGAGCTCTTTTAGCACTTGGCTTTCATCAGGGTGAGTTTGGTGGTGGTTGTTTTGGGGTTTGTGGGGTTAGAGCTTTGTGGTTTATTTCTGCTGTTTTTTTTTTTTTTTTTGGGTTTTTTGAAATGGTCTTATCTGAATTAAGACCTTCAGGCCATGCCAAGACTCACTAGTGCATACAGTAGTAAGTATCTTTGTGTAGGGGGTTGTTTTGTTTGTTTGTTTGTTTTTTATTTTTAGGTGTTATATTTGTTGGTGGTGCTGAGCTAAAGTTCAAGTGTAGATGAGGCTTGTGGCTCAGAGTCTTCAGGTCAGTTGTCTTTTGGGGCATGGCTCCAGATGTCCTGTGCAGCTCTGTTGTCTGTGTCCGTTTTCACAGACCTGACTGTGTCTTCCCATCTTGCTGATTAATGTGAGAACTGATTAGGTGGCTGCAGCAGCGGCTCTAGGTGAAAAGGCTTGAAGTAGCTGAAGGCAATATTTATGTGTGCTTTCCTGATGAACATACAGGCCCAGATACAGCTGGCAGAAATATGGGAGGCCTGGCCACTGGGCAGCCAATGTACTGAAGCAGGAGATGGGTATTGCACAGGGCGGGCTGCCTCTTTGAGCCCTGTCTCAACATGCATCTGTTTCCATTTCTTTTTCAGATGTCGCATACTACCTGGGAGAGCTGAAGCTGCACCCTGAGGAGGGCTGTGAGAAGCTAAGGTGGTTTTGTGCCACGTTGGTCGAGTGCTGTGTGTGGACTTGGAGGTTCCTGGGAGGGAATGGTGAGCTGTCATGAAGCTAGTGACTCAGAGATAAATGCCAGGATGAAAAGCTGAGATTTTTGGGGCTTAGGTCTGGGGTGTTGTGTCAGAGACAATAGGTAACGGTCCCTGCTGAAACACACCAAGAAAGGAAAGTATTGTTTGTCTGTTTGGCTCCACTCCAGAGTTCTGGTTTGGAAGCTTTCCAAACGTCCAGGTCTGATTCCTACCCAGAAAGTTCTGCTTTAGAACTGCCTGGAAAAGTAATGACCCTTGAGTAGTTGTTCTGGGATTGGAGAACTTGTTCTGGGTTCTTAGACGTTGTTCTGGGTTTTTAGAAGTTGTTCTGGGTTTTTAGAAGTTGTTCTGGGTTTTTAGAAGTTGTTCTGGGTTTTTAGAAGTTGTTCTGTGATTGTAGGACTTGTTCTTTGATTGGGGAATTTGTTCTGTGTTTCCAGAATTTTGTCCCATTGGAGAAGTAGTTCTGGGATTGGAGAAGTTCTGGGATTGGAGAAGTTGTTCTGGGATAGGAGATGTTTTTCTGGGATTTTAGAAATTTTTCTGTCATTGAAGAAACTGGTGTTGGATTGGGGGATTTGGTCTGTGTTTTGTGAATCTTGCCTGTGATAATAGAAGTTCTTCTGGGATTGGGGAAATTGTTCTGGGATTGGAGAAGTTGTTCAGGGAATTTAGACCATGTTCTTTGACTGGGGAAGTTGTTCTTTGATTGGGGAACTTGTTCTGTGTTTTGAGCATTTTGTCTATTATTGAAGAATTTGTTCTGGGATTGGAGAATTTGATCTTTGGTTGAAGAAGTAGCTCTGGGATTGGAGAATTTTTTCTGGGATTGGAGAATTTTTTCTGGGATTGGAGAATTTTTTCTGGGATTTTAGAACTTTTTCTGTCATTGAAGAATTTGGTGTTTCATTGGGGGATTTGGTCTGTGTTTCGTGAATCTTGTCTATGGTAGGAGAAGTTCTCCTGAGATTGGAGAAATTGTTCTGGGATAGGAGAAGCTGTTCAGGGAATTTAGACCATGTCTGTGATTGGGGAATTTGTTCTTTGATTTGGGATCTTGTTCTGTGTTTTGAGAATTTGGTCCATGATTGGAGAATTTGTTCTGGGATTGGAGAATTTGTTCTTTGGTTGAAGAAGTAGTTCTGGGATTGGAGAAGTAGTTCTGGGGTAGGAGAAGTAGTTCTGGGGTAGGAGAAGTAGTTCTGGGGTAGGAGAAGTAGTTCTGGGGTAGGAGAAGTAGTTCTGGGGTTGGAGAAGTAGTTCTGGGGTTGGAGAAGTAGTTCTGGGTTGGAGAAGTAGTTATGGGTTGGAGAAGTAGTTCTGGGGTAGGAGAAGTAGTTCTGGGGTAGGAGAAGTAGTTCTGGGGTAGGAGAAGTAATTCTGGGGTTGGAGAAGTAATTCTGGGGTTGGAGAAGTAGTTATGGGTTGGAGAAGTAGTTATGGGTTGGAGAAGTAGTTATGGGTTGGAGTAGTTCCGGGATTGGAGAAGTAGATCTGAGATTGGAGAAGTAGTTCTGGGATTGGAGAAGTAGTTCTGGGATTGGAGAAGTAGTTCTGGGATTGGAGAAGTAGTTCTGGGATTGGAGAAGTTGTTCTGGGATTGGAGAAGTTGTTCTGGGATTGGAGAAGTTGTTCTGGGATTGGAGAAGTTGTTCTGGGATTGGAGAAGTAGTTCTGGGATTGGAGAAGTAGTTCTGGGATTGGAGAAGTTGTTCTGGGATTGGAGAAGTTGTTCTGGGATTGGAGAAGTTGTTCTGGGATTGGAGATATTGTTCTCTTTGAGGAAAGTGTTCTGTGTTTGTAGCATTTCTTCTGGGATTGCAGAAGTTGTTCTGGGATTGGAGATGTTTTTCTGGGATTTTAGGTCTTGTTCTGTGTTTGGAGAACTTGGTCTTTGATTGGAGAAGTTGTTCTGTGTTTCGAGAATTTTCTCTCATATTGGAGATGTAGTTCTGGGATTGGAAAAGTAGTTCTGGGATTGGAAATGTAGTTCTGAGATTTGAAATGTAGTTCTGGGATTGGAAAAGTTCATCTGGGATCGGAAAATTAGTTCTGGGACTGGAGAAGTTGTTTTGCGTTTGGAGAATTTGTTCAGAGATTGGGGAAGTTTTTCTGGGAATGAGGATATTGTTTTGGAATTGGAGAATTTGTTTTGGGATTGGAGAAGTTGTTCAGGGAATTTAGACCATGTTCTGTGGTTGGAGAATTTGTTCTTTGATTGGGGAATTTGTTCTGTGTTTTAAGAATATTGTCCATGATTGGAGAAATTTTTCTGGGTTTGAAGAATTTGTCCTTTGGTTGGAGAAGTAGTTCTGGGTTTGGAGAAGTAGATCTGTGGTTGGAGAAGTAGTTCTGGGATTTGAGATGTTGTTCTGGGATTGGTGATATTGTTCTGTGTTTGGGGAGATTGTTCTTTGATTGCGTAACTTGTTCTGTGTTTGGAAAATTTCTTTTGGGATGGGAGAAGTTGTTCTGGGATGGGAGAAGTTGTTCTGGGATGGGAGAAGTTGTTCTGGGATGGGAGAAGTTGTTCTGGGATGGGAGAAGTTGTTCTGGGATGGGAGAAGTTGTTCTGGGATGGGAGAAGTTGTTCTGGGATGGGAGAAGTTGTTCTGGGATGGGAGAAGTTGTTCTGGGATTGGTGGACTTCTGGGATTGGAGAGCTTGTTCTGGGCTTTTAGAACTTGTTCTGGGTTTTTAGAACTTGTTCTGTGATTGGAGATTTTGGTCTTTGATTGGGGAACTTGTTCTGTGTTTCGAGATTCTTGTCTATGATTGGAGGAGTTGTTCTGGGATTTGAGAAGTTGTTCTGGGATTGGGGAAGTTATTCTCTGAGTGAAGATATACGTGTTTGATTGGGGGAATTGTTCTGTGTTTCGAGAATCTTGTCTATGATTGGGGAAGTAGTTTATGGATTGGAGAAGTAGTTTATGGATTGGAGAAGTAGTTGTTGGATTGGAGAAGTTGTTCCTGGATTGGAGAATTAGTTCTTGGATTGGAGAACTAGTTGTTATTTTGGGGAAATTGTTCTTGAATAGGAGAAGTTGTTCTTGGATAGGAGAAGTTGTTCAGGGATTGGAGAAGTTGTTCTGTGAGTGGAATACTTATTCTAGGTTTTTAGAGTTTGTTTTGGGTTTTTCGAAATTTTTCTGTGATTGGAGAGCTTGGTCTTTGATTGGGGAATTTGTTCTGTGTTTTAAGAATTTTGTCTGTTGTTGGAAAATATGTTCTGGTTTTGGAGAAGTTGTTCAGGGATTGGAGAATTTGTTCTGGGAATTTAGTCCTTGTTTTGTGATTGTATAATTTTGTCTTTGATTGGGGAACTTGTTCTGTGTTTCAAGAATATTGTCTACGGTTGGGGAAGTCCTTCTTGGATTGGAGAAGTAGTTCGTGGTTTGGAGGAGCAGTTGTTTGTTTGGAGAAATAATTCTTGCATAGGAGAAGTAGTTCTTATTTTGGAGAAATTGTTCTGGGATTGGAGAAATTGTTCTGGGATTGGAGAAATTGTTCTGGGATTGGGGAATTTGTTCTTGGATTGGGGAATTTGTTCTTGGATTGGGGAAGTTGTTCTGGGCTTGGGGAAGTTGTTCTGGGCTTGGGGAAGTTGTTCTGGGCTTGGGGAAGTTGTTCTGGGCTTGGGGAAGTTGTTCTGGGCTTGGGGAAGTTGTTCTGGGCTTGGGGAAGTTGTTCTGGGTTTTTAGAATATTTTCTGTGATTGGGGAAGTTTTTCTGTGTTTTGAGAATTTTGTCTCATTGGAGAATTTGTTCTGGGATTGGGGAAGTTGTTCTGGGATTGGGGAAGTTGTTCTGGGATTGGGGAAGTTGTTCTGGGATTGGAGAAGTTGTTCTGGGATTGGAGAAGTTGTTCTGGGATTGGAGAAGTTGTTCTGGGATTGGAGAAGTTGTTCTGGGATTGGAGAAGTTGTTCTGGGATTGGAATAGTTTTTCTGGGTGTTTAGAAATTTTTCTGTGATTGGAGAACTTGGTCTTTTATTGGGGAATTTGTTCTGTGTTTCGAGAAATTTTTCTGATATTGGAGAAGTAGTTCTGGGGTTGGCGAAGTAATTCTGGTATTGGAGATGTAGTTCTGGGATTGAGGAAGTTGTTCAGGTATTGGGGGTGTTGTTCAGGGAATTTTGACCATATTCTGTGATTAGGAACTTTGGTCTTTGATTACGGAACTTGTTCTGGGATTGGAGAATTTGTTCTGGGATTGGAGAATATTTCTGGGATTGGAGAATTTGTTGAGGGATTGGGGAAGTTGTTCTGGGGTTGGGGAAGTTGTTCTGGGTTTGGAGAAGTTGTTCTGGGTTTGGAGAAGTAGTTCTGGGTTTGGAGAATTAGTTCTGGGTTTGGCGAAGTATTTCCAGGATTGGAGAAATAATTCTGGGATTGGAGACGTTGTGCTGGGATTGGAGACGTTGTGCTGGGATTGGAGACGTTGTGCTGGGATTGGAGAAGTTGTTCAGGAAATTTAGACCTTGTTGTGTGATTGGAAAATTTGGTCATTGATTGGTGAACTTGTTCTGTGTTTCGAGAATTTTGTCTGTTGTTGGAAAAAATTTTCTGGGTTTGGAGAATTTGTTCTGGGTTTGGAGAATTTGTTCTGGGTTTGGAGAATTTGTTCTGGGTTTGGAGAAGTAGTTCAGGGTTTGGGGAAGTTGTTCAGGGATTGGGGAAGTTGTTCAGGGATTGGGGAATTTGTTCAGGGATTGGGGAAGTTGTTCAGGGATTGGCAATGCTGTTCAAGGATTGGGAATGTTGTTAAGTGAATTTAAACCATGTTCTGTCATTGGAAACTTTGGTCTTTGATTGGGGAACTTGTTCTGGGATTGGAGAATTTTTTTGGGATTGGAGAATTTGTTCTTGGATTGGAGGTATAGTACTGTTTTGGAGAATTTGTTCTGGGTTTGGGGAAGTTGTTCTGGGTTTGGAGAAGTTGTTCTGGGTTTGAAGAAGTTGTTCTGGGTTTGGAGAAGTTGTTCTGGGATTGGAGAAGTTGTTCTGGGTTTGGAGAAGTTGTTCTGGGTTTGGAGAAGTTGTTCTGGGTTTGGAGAAGTTGTTCTGGGTTTGGAGAAGTTGTTCTGGGTTTGGAGAAGTTGTTCTTGGTTTGGAGAAGTAGTTCTGGGTTTGGAGAAGTTTTTCTGTGTTTGAGGAAGTTGTTCTGTGTTTGGGGAGCTTGTTCTGTGTTTGGGGAGCTTGTTCTGTGTTTGGGGATGTTGTTCTGTGTTTGGGGATGTTGTTCTGTGTTTGGGGATGTTGTTCTGTGTTTGGGGATGTTGTTCTGTGTTTGGGGATGTTGTTCTGTGTTTGAGGTAGTTGTTCTGTGTTTTGGGAATTTGTTCTGTGTCTGGGGAAGTTGTTCTGTGTTTGGGGATGTTGCTCTGGGATGGGAGAAGTTGTTCTGGGATGGGAGAAGTTGTTGTGGGATGGGAGAAGTTGTTGTGGGATGGGAGAAGTTGTTGTGGGATGGGAGAAGTTGTTGTGGGATGGGAGAAGTTGTTCTGGGATGGGAGAAGTTGTTCTGGGATGGGAGAAGTTGTTCTGGGATGGGAGAAGTTGTTCTGGGATGGGAGAAGTTGTTCTGGGATGGGAGAAGTTGTTCTGGGTTTGGAGAATTAGTTCTGGATTTGGAGAATTAGTTCTGGGTTTGGAGAAGTTGTTCTGGGTTTGGAGAATTAGTTCTGGATTTGAAGAAGTAGTTCTGGATTTGGAGAAGTTGTTCTGGGATGGGAGAAGTTGTTCTGGGATGGGAGAAGTTGTTCTGGGATGGGAGAAGTTGTTCTGGGATGGGAGAAGTTGTTCTGGGTTTGGAGAATTAGTTCTGGATTTGGAGAATTAGTTCTGGGTTTGGAGAAGTTGTTCTGGGTTTGGAGAATTAGTTCTGGATTTGAAGAAGTAGTTCTGGATTTGGAGAAGTTGTTCTGGGTTTGGAGAAGTTGTTCTGGGTTTGGAGAAGTTGTTCTGGGTTTGGAGAAGTTGTTCTGGATTTGGAGAATTAGTTCTGGGTTTGGAGAATTAGTTCTGGGTTTGGAGAAGTTGTTCTGGGTTTGGAGAAGTTGTTCTGGGTTTGGAGAAGTTTTTCTGTGTTTGAGGAAGTTGTTCTGTGTTTGGGGAGCTTGTTCTGTGTTTGGGGAGCTTGTTCTGTGTTTGGGGATGTTGTTCTGTGTTTGGGGATGTTGTTCTGTGTTTGGGGATGTTGTTCTGTGTTTGGGGATGTTGTTCTGTGTTTGGGGATGTTGTTCTGTGTTTGAGGTAGTTGTTCTGTGTTTTGGGAATTTGTTCTGTGTCTGGGGAAGTTGTTCTGTGTTTGGGGATGTTGCTCTGGGATGGGAGAAGTTGTTCTGGGATGGGAGAAGTTGTTGTGGGATGGGAGAAGTTGTTGTGGGATGGGAGAAGTTGTTGTGGGATGGGAGAAGTTGTTGTGGGATGGGAGAAGTTGTTCTGGGATGGGAGAAGTTGTTCTGGGATGGGAGAAGTTGTTCTGGGATGGGAGAAGTTGTTCTGGGATGGGAGAAGTTGTTCTGGGTTTGGAGAATTAGTTCTGGATTTGGAGAATTAGTTCTGGGTTTGGAGAAGTTGTTCTGGGTTTGGAGAATTAGTTCTGGATTTGAAGAAGTAGTTCTGGATTTGGAGAAGTTGTTCTGGGTTTGGAGAAGTTGTTCTGGGTTTGGAGAAGTTGTTCTGGGTTTGGAGAAGTTGTTCTGGATTTGGAGAATTAGTTCTGGATTTGGAGAATTAGTTCTGGGTTTGGAGAAGTTGTTCTGGGTTTGGAGAAGTTGTTCTGGGTTTGGAGAAGTTGTTCTGGGTTTGGAGAAGTTGTTCTGGGTTTGGGGAAGTTGTTCTGGGTTTGGGGAAGTTGTTCTGGGTTTGGGGAAGTTGTTCTGGGTTTGGGGAAGTTGTTCTGGGTTTGGGGAGTTGTTCTGGGTTTGGGGAAGTTGTTCTGGGTTTGGGGAAGTTGTTCTGGGTTTGGGGAAGTTGTTCTGGGTTTGGGGAAGTTGTTCTGGGCTTGAAGAATTTGCTCTGGGATTGGAGAAATTATTCTTGGGTTGGAATCTTAGTTCTTGTATTGGAGGAATTGTTCTGGGATTGGAGATATTGCTCTGTGTTTGGGGAAGTTGTTGTGGGTTTGGAGAATTTGTTCTTAGTTTGAAGAAGTTGTTCTGAGTTTGAAGAAGTTGTCTTGGATTGGAGAAGATGTTCTGTGATTGGAGAATTTGTTCTGGGATTGGAGAATTTGTTCTGGGATTGGAGAAGTTGTTCTGGGGTTGGAGAAGTTGTTCTGGGGTTGGAGAAATTTTTCTGGGATTGGAGAATTTGTTCTGGGATTGGGGAAGTTGTTCTTGGATTGCAGATATTGTTCTGTGTTTGGGGAATTTTTACTGTTTTTTTGGGAAGTTGTTCTGCATTTGGGGAAATTGTTGAAAGGTTGGGGAAGTTGTTCTGGGTTTGGAGAACTTGTTCTGGGATTGGAGAAGTTGTTCAGGGAATTTAGACCATTTTCTGGGATTGGAGAATTTGGTCTTTGTTTGGGGAACTTGTTCTGTGTTTCGAGAATGATGTCTATGATTGGAGAAGTAGTTGTGGGGTTGGCGAAGTAGTTGTGGGGCTGGCGAAGTAGTTCTGGTATTGGAGAAGTAGTTCTGGGATTGGAGTATTTGTTCAGGGATTGGGGAAGTTGTTCAGGTATTGGGGATGTTGTTCAGGGAATTTTGACCATGTTCTGTGATTAGGAACTTTGGTCTTTTTATTACAGAAGTTTTTCTGGCATTGGAGAATATCTGGGATTGGAGAAGTTGGTCTGTGTTTGGGGAAGTTTTTCTGGGGTTTGGGAAGTTGTTCTGCATTTGTGGAAATTGTTCAGAGATTGGTGATGTTGTTCTGGGATTGGAGAAGTTGTTCTGAGAATTTTGACAATGTTCTGGGATTGGAAAATTTGTTCTTTGATTGGGGAACTTGTTCTGTGTTTCGAGAATTTTGTCCATGTTTGGAGAATTTGTTCTGGGATTGGAGATTTCGTCCTTTGATTGGAGAAGTTGTTCAGGGATTGGAGAATTTGTTCTGGGAAGTTAGTCCTTGTTCTGTGATTGTATGATTTTGTCTTTGATTGGGGAACTTGTTCTGTGTGTCAAGAATATTGTCTATGATTGGAGAAGTAGTTCTTGGTTTGGAGGAGCATTTCTTTGTTTGGAGAAGTAGTTCTTTGTTTGGAGAAGTAGTTCTTTGTTTGGAGAAGTAGTTCTTTGTTTGGAGAAGTAGTTCTTGCTTTGGAGAAGTAGTTCTTGGTTTGGAGAAGTAGTTCTTGCTTTGGAGAAGTAGTTCTTGCTTTGGAGAAGTAGTTCTTGGTTTGGAGAAGTAGTTCTTGGTTTGGAGAAGTTTTTCTGGGTTTGGAGAAATTGTTCTTGGATTGGGGAATTTGTTCTGTGTTTGGGGAAGTTGTTCTGGGCTTGGGGAAGTTGTTCTGGGCTTGGGGAAGTTGTTCTGGGTTTTTAGAACATTTTCTGTGATTGGGGAAGTTTTTCTGTGTTTTGAGAATTTTGTCTCATATTGGAGAATTTGTTCTGGGATTGGGGAAGTTGTTCTGGGATTGGGGAAGTTGTTCTGGGATTGGGGAAGTTGTTCTGGGATTGGGGAAGTTGTTCTGGGATTGGGGAAGTTGTTCTGTGTTTGGGGGAGTTGTTCTGTGTTTGGGGGAGTTGTTCTGTGTTTGGGGGAGTTGTTCTGTGTTTGGAGATGTTGTTCTGTGTTTGGAGATGTTGTTCTGTGTTTGGAGATGTTGTTCTGTGTTTGGAGATGTTGTTCTGTGTTTGGAGATGGTTTTCTGTGTTTGGAGATGTTGTTCTGTGTTTGGAGATGTTGTTCTGTGTTTGGAGATGTTGTTCTGTGTTTGGAGATGTTGTTCTGTGTTTGGAGATGTTGTTCTGTGTTTGGAGATGTTGTTCTGTGTTTGGGGTTGTTGTTCTGTGTTTGGGGATGTTGTTCTGGGTTTGGGGATGTTGTTCTGGGTTTGGGGATGTTGTTCTGGGTGTGGGGATGTTGTTCTGGGTGTGGGGATGTTGTTCTGGGTGTGGGGATGTTGTTCTGGGTGTGGGGATGTTGTTCTGGGTGTGGGGATGTTGTTCTGGGTGTGGGGATGTTGTTCTGGGTTGGGAGAAGTTGTTCTGGGATGGGAGAAGGTGTTCTGGGATTGGAGAAGTTGTTGTGGGATGGGAGAAGTTGTTCTGGGATTGGAGAATTTTTTCTGGGATTGGAGATTGTTCTGTCTTTTGGGGAAGTTGTTCTGGGATTGGAGAAGTTGTTCTGCGATTGGAGAAGTTGTTCTAGGACTGGAGAAGTTGCTCTGGGATTGTAGAAGTTGTTATGGGATTGGAGAAAATTTTTGGGAGTGGAGAATTTATTCTTGGATTGGAGATATTGCTCTGTCTTTGGGGAAGTTGTTCTGGGATTGGAGAATTTGTTCGGGTATTGGGGAAGTTGTTCTGGTTTTGGAGAAGTAGTTCTGGATTTGGAGAAATAGTTCTGGATTTGAAGAAGTTGTTCTGGATTTGGAGAAATTGTTCTGGGTTTGGAGAAGTTGTTCTGGTTTTGGAGAAGTTGTTCTGGTTTTGGAGAAGTTGTTCTGGTTTTGGAGAAGTTGTTGTGGATTTGGAGAAGTTGTTCTGGGTTTGGAGAAGTTGTTCTGGGTTTGGAGGAGTTGTTCTGGGTTTGAAGAGTTTGCTCTGGGATTGGAGAAATTATTCTTGGGTTGGAAACTTAGTTCTTGTGTTGGAGGAATTGTTCTGGGATTGGAGATATTGTTCTGTGTTTGGGGAAGTTGTGGGATTGGAGAAGTTGTTCTTAGTTTGAAGAAGTTGTTCTGAGTTTGAAGAAGTCTTGGATTGGAGAAGATGTTCTGGGATTGGTGAATTTGTTCTGGGATTGGAGAAGTTGTTCTGGGGTTGGAGAAGTTGTTCTGGGGTTGGAGAAATTTTTCTGGGATTGGAGAAGTTGTTCTGGGATTGGGGAAGTTGTTCTTAGATTGCAAATATTGTTCTGTGTTTGGGGAAGTTTTTCTGTTTTTTTGGGAAATTGTTCTGCATTTGGGGAAATTGTTGAAAGGTTGGGGAAGTTGTTCTGGGTTTGGAGAACTTGTTCTGGGATTGGAGAAGTTGTTCAGGGAATTTAGACAATGTTGTGGGTTTGGAGAATTTGGTCTTTGTTTGGGGAACTTGTTCTGTGTTTCGAGAATGATGTCTATGATTGGAGAAGTAGTTGTGGGGTTGGCGAAGTAGTTGTGGGGTTGGCGAAGTAGTTCTGGTATTGGAGAAGTAGTTCTGGGATTGGAGTATTTGTTCAGGGATTGGGGAAGTTGTTCAGGTATTGGGGATGTTGTTCAGGGAATTTTGACCATGTTCTGTGATTAGGAACTTTGGTCTTTTTATTACAGAAGTTTTTCTGGCATTGGAGAATATCTGGGATTGGAGAAGTTGGTCTGTGTTTGGGGAAGTTTTTCTGGGTTTTGGGAAGTTGTTCTGCATTTGTGGAAATTGTTCCGGGATTGGTGATGTTGTTCTGGGATTGGAGAAGTTGTTCTGAGAATTTTGACAATGTTCTGGGATTGGAAAATTTGTTCTTTGATTGGGGAACTTGTTCTGTGTGTCAAGAATATTGTCTATGATTGGAGAAGTAGTTCTTGGATTGGAGAAGTAGTTCTTGGTATGGAGGAGCATTTCTTTGTTTGGAGAAGTAGTTCTTGCTTTGGAGAAGTAGTTCTTGCTTTGGAGAAGTAGTTCTTGGTTTGGAGAAGTAGTTCTTATTTTGGAGAAATTTTTCTTGGATTGGAGAAGTTTTTCTGGGATTGGAGGAATTGTTCTGGGATTGACGAAACTGTTCTTGGATTGGGGAACTTGTTCTGTTTTGGGGGAAGTTGTTCTGTGTTTGAGGAAGTTGTTCTGTGTTTGGGGAACTTGTTCTGGGATTGGGGAAGTTGTTCTGGGATTGGGGAAGTTGTTCTGGGATTGGGGAAGTTGTTCTGGGATTGGGGAGCTTGTTCTGGGCTTGGGGAAGTTGTTCTGGGCTTGGGGAAGTTGTTCTGGGATTGGGGAAGTTGTTCTGGGCTTGGGGAAGTTGTTCTGGGCTTGGGGAAGTTGTTCTGGGTTTGGGGAAGTTGTTCTGGGTTTGGGGAACTTGTTCTGTCTTTGGTAATGGTGTACTGGGTTTGGAGAAGTTGTTCTGGGTTTGGAGAAGTTGTTCTGGTTTTGGGGAACTTGTTCTGTGTTTGGGGAACTTGTTCTGTATTTGGCAATGGTGTTCTGGGTTTGGAGAAGTTGTTCTGGTTTTGGAGAAGTTGTTCTGTATTTGGGGAAGTTGTTCTGGGTTTGGAGAAGTTGTTCTGGGTTTGGAGAAGTTTTTATGGGCTTGGAGATGTTGCTCTGGGATTGGAGAAATTATTCTTGGATTGGAAATTTAGTTCTTATAATGGAGAAATTGTTCTGGGATTGGAGATATTGCTCTGTGTTTGGGGATGTTGTCGTGGGATTGGAGAAGTTGTTCTCGGATTGGAGAATTAGTTCTGAGTTTGAAGAAGTTGTTCTGGGATTGGAGAAGTTGTTCTGGGATTGGAGAAGTTGTTCTGGGATTGGGGAAGTTGTTCTGGGATTGGGGAAGTTGTTCTGGGATTGGGGAAGTTGTTCTGGGATTGGGGAAGTTGTTCTGGGATTCTGGAAGTTGTTCTGTGTTTGGGGAAGTTGTTCTGGGATTGGGGAAGTTGTTCTGGGATTGGGGAAGTTGTTCTGGGATTGGGGAAGTTGTTCTGGGATTGGAGAAGTTGTTCTGGGATTGGAGAAGTTGTTCTGGGATTGGAGAAGTTGTTCTGGGATTGGAGAAGTTGTTCTGGGATTGGGGAAGTTGTTCTTGGATTGCAGATACTGTTCTGTGTTTGGGGAAGTTTTTCTGTTTTTTTGGGAAATTGTTCTGCATTTGGGGAAATTGTTGAAAGGTTGGGGAAGTAGTTCTGGTATTGGAGAACTTGTTCTGGGATTGGAGAAGTTGTTCAGGGAATTTAGATCATTTTCTGGGATTTGAGAATTTGGTCTTTGTTTGGGGAACTTGTTCTGTGTTTCGAGAATGATGTCTATGATTGGAGAAGTAGTTGTGGGGTTGGCGAAGTAGTTGTGGGGTTGGCGAAGTAGTTCTGGTATTGGAGAAGTAGTTCTGGGATTGGAGTATTTGTTCAGGGATTGGGGAAGTTGTTCAGGTATTGGGGATGTTGTTCAGGGAATTTTGACCATGTTCTGTGATTAGGAACTTTGGTCTTTTTATTACAGAAGTTTTTCTGGCATTGGAGAATATCTGGGATTGGAGAAGTTGGTCTGTGTTTGGGGAAGTTTTTCTGGGGTTTGGGAAGTTGTTCTGCATTTGTGGAAATTGTTCAGAGATTGGTGATGTTGTTCTGGGATTGGAGAAGTTGTTCTGAGAATTTTGACAATGTTCTGGGATTGGAAAATTTGTTCTTTGATTGGGGAACTTGTTCTGTGTGTCAAGAATATTGTCTATGATTGGAGAAGTAGTTCTTGGATTGGAGAAGTAGTTCTTGGTATGGAGGAGCATTTCTTTGTTTGGAGAAGTAGTTCTTGCTTTGGGGAAGTAGTTCTTGCTTTGGAGAATTAGTTCTTGCTTTGGAGAATTAGTTCTTGCTTTGGAGAAGTAGTTCTTGCTTTGGAGAAGTAGTTCTTGCTTTGGAGAAGTAGTTCTTGCTTTGGAGAAGTAGTTCTTGCTTTGGAGAAGTAGTTCTTGCTTTGGAGAAGTAGTTCTTGCTTTGGAGAAGTAGTTCTTGCTTTGGAGAAGTAGTTCTTGCTTTGGAGAAGTAGTTCTTGCTTTGGAGAAGTAGTTCTTGCTTTGGAGAAGTAGTTCTTGGTTTGGAGAAGTAGTTCTTGGTTTGGAGAAATTTTTCTTGGATTGGAGAAGTTTTTCTGGGATTGGAGGAATTGTTCTGGGATTGACGAAACTGTTCTTGGATTGGGGAACTTGTTCTGTTTTGGGGGAAGTTGTTCTGGGATTGGGGAAGTTGTTCTGGGATTGGGGAAGTTGTTCTGGGATTGGGGAGCTTCTTCTGGGATTGGGGAGCTTCTTCTGGGATTGGGGAGCTTGTTCTGGGCTTGGGGAAGTTGTTCTGGGATTGGGGAAGTTGTTCTGGGCTTGGGGAAGTTGTTCTGGGTTTGGGGAAGTTGTTCTGTGTTTGGGGAACTTGTTCTGTCTTTGGCAATGGTGTACTGGGTTTGGAGAAGTTGTTCTGGGTTTGGGGAACTTGTTCTGTGTTTGGGGAACTTGTTCTGTCTTTGGCAATGGTGTTCTGGGTTTGGAGAAGTTGTTCTGGTTTTGGAGAAGTTGTTCTGTGTTTGGGGAAGTTGTTCTGTGTTTGGGGAAGTTGTTCTGTGTTTGGGGAAGTTGTTCTGGATTTGGAGAAGTTGTTCTGGATTTGGAGAAGTTGTTCTGGGTTTGGAGAAGTTGTTCTGGGTTTGGAGAAGTTGTTCTGGGATGGGAGAATTTTTTCTTGGATTGGAGATTGTTCTCTCTTTTGGGGAAGTTGTTCTGGGATTGGAGAAGTCGTTCTGCGATTGGAGAAGTTGTTCTGGGATGGGAGAAGTTGTTCTGGGATTGTAGAAGTTGTCATGGGATTGGAGAAAATTTTTGGGAGTGGAGAATTTATTCTTGGATTGGAGATAGTGCTCTGTCTTTGGGGAAGTTGTTCTTGGATTGGAGAATTTGTTCAGGGATTGGGGAAGTTGTTCTGGTTTTGGAGAAGTAGTTCTGGATTTGGAGAAATAGTTCTGGATTTGAAGAAGTTGTTCTGGATTTGGAGAAGTTGTTCTGGGTTTGGAGAAGTTGTTCTGGGTTTGAAGAGTTTGCTCTGGGATTGGAGAAATTATTCTTGGGTTGGAAACTTAGTTCTTGTATTGGAGGAATTGTTCTGGGATTGGAGATATTGTTCTGTGTTTGGGGAAGGTGTGGGATTGGAGAATTTGTTCTTAGTTTGAAGAAGTTGTTCTGAGTTTGAAGAAGTTGTCTTGGATTGGAGAAGATGTTCTGGGATTGGTGAATTTGTTCTGGGATTGGAGAAGTTGTTCTGGGATTGGAGAATTTGTTCTGTGTTTGGAGAAATTTTTCTGGGATTGGAGAAGTTGTTCTGGGATTGGGGAAGTTGTTCTTGGATTGCGGATATTGTTCTGTGTTTGGGGAAGGTTTTCTGGGTTTTGGGAAGTTGTTCTGCATTTGGGGAAATTGTTGAAAGGTTGGGGAAGTTGTTCTGGGTTTGGAGAACTTGTTCTGGGATTGGAGAAGTTGTTCAGGGAATTTAGACAATGTTGTGGGTTTGGAGAATTTGGTCTTTGTTTGGGGAACTTGTTCTGTGTTTCGAGAATGATGTCTATGATTGGTGAAGTAGTTCTGGGGTTGGCGAAGTAGTTCTGGCATGGAAGAAGTAGTTCTGGCATGGAAGAAGTAGTTCTGGCATGGAAGAAGTAGTTCTTGTATTGGAGAAGTAGTTCTGGGATTGGGGAAGTTGTTCAGGTATTGGGGATGTTGTTCAGGGAATTTTGACCATGTTCTGTGTTCAGGAAATTTGGTCTTTGATTACGGAAATTGTTCTGACATTGGAGAATATTTCTGGGATTGGAGAATTTGTTCTGGGTTTGGGGAAGTAGTTCTGGGTTTGGGGAAGTAGTTCTGGGTTTGGGGAAGTAGTTCTGGGTTTGGAGATGTTGTTCTGGGATTGGAGAATTTGTTCAGGGAATTTAGACCATGTTCTGGGATTGGGGAAGTTGTTCTGGCATTGGGGAAGTTGTTCTGGGTTTGGGGAAGTTGTTCTGGGCTTGGGGAAGTTGTTCTGGGTTTGGGAAAGTTGTTCTGGGCTTGGGGAAGTTGTTCTGGGTTTTTAGAACATTTTCTGTGATTGGGGAAGTTTTTCTGTGTTTTGAGAATTTTGTCTCATATTGGAGAATTTGTTCTGGGATTGGGGAAGTTGTTCTGGGATTGGGGAAGTTGTTCTGGGATTGGGGAAGTTGTTCTGGGATTGGGGAAGTTGTTCTGTGTTTGGGGGAGTTGTTCTGTGTTTGGGGGAGTTGTTCTGTGTTTGGAGATGTTGTTCTGTGTTTGGAGATGTTGTTCTGTGTTTGGAGATGTTGTTCTGGGTGTGGGGATGTTGTTCTGGGTGTGGGGATGTTGTTCTGGGTGTGGGGATGTTGTTCTGGGTGTGGGGATGTTGTTCTGGGTGTGGGGATGTTGTTCTGGGTGTGGGGATGTTGTTCTGGGTGTGGGGATGTTGTTCTGTGTTTGGAGATGTTGTTCTGTGTTTGGAGATGTTGTTCTGTGTTTGGAGATGTTGTTCTGTGTTTGGAGATGTTGTTCTGGGTGTGGGGATGTTGTTCTGGGTGTGGGGATGTTGTTCTGGGTGTGGGGATGTTGTTCTGTGTTTGGGGATGTTGTTCTGTGTTTGGGGATGTTGTTCTGGGTGTGGGGATGTTGTTCTGGGTTTGGGGATGTTGTTCTGTGTTTGGGGATGTTGTTCTGTGTTTGGGGAATTTGTTCTGGGATGGGAGAAGTTGTTCTGGGATGGGAGAAGTTGTTCTGGGATGGGAGAATTTGTTCTGGGATGGGAGAAGGTGTTCTGGGATGGGAGAAATTGTTCTGGGATGGGAGAAGGTGTTCTGGAATGGGAGAAATTGTTCTGGGATGGGAGAAGTTGTTCTGGGATGGGAGAATTTGTTCTGGGATGGGAGAAGTTGTTCTGGGATTGGAGAAGTTGTTCTGGGATGGGAGAATTTTTTCTTGGATTGGAGATTGTTCTCTCTTTTGGGGAAGTTGTTCTGGGATTGGAGAAGTCGTTCTGCGATTGGAGAAGTTGTTCTAGGATGGGAGAAGTTGTTCTGGGATTGTAGAAGTTGTCATGGGATTGGAGAAAATTTTTGGGAGTGGAGAATTTATTCTTGGATTGGAGATAGTGCTCTGTCTTTGGGGAAGTTGTTCTTGGATTGGAGAATTTGTTCAGGGATTGGGGAAGTTGTTCTGGTTTTGGAGAAGTAGTTCTGGATTTGGAGAAATAGTTCTGGATTTGAAGAAGTTGTTCTGGATTTGGAGAAGTTGTTCTGGGTTTGGAGAAGTTGTTCTGGGTTTGAAGAGTTTGCTCTGGGATTGGAGAAATTATTCTTGGGTTGGAAACTTAGTTCTTGTATTGGAGGAATTGTTCTGGGATTGGAGATATTGTTCTGTGTTTGGGGAAGGTATGGGATTGGAGAATTTGTTCTTAGTTTGAAGAAGTTGTTCTGAGTTTGAAGAAGTTGTCTTGGATTGGAGAAGATGTTCTGGGATTGGTGAATTTGTTCTGGGATTGGAGAAGTTGTTCTGGGATTGGAGAATTTGTTCTGTGTTTGGAGAAATTTTTCTGGGATTGGAGAATTTGTTCTGGGATTGGGGAAGTTGTTCTTGGATTGCGGATATTGTTCTGTGTTTGGGGAAGGTTTTCTGGGTTTTGGGAAGTTGTTCTGCATTTGGGGAAATTGTTGAAAGGTTGGGGAAGTTGTTCTGGGTTTGGAGAACTTGTTCTGGGATTGGAGAAGTTGTTCAGGGAATTTAGACAATGTTGTGGGTTTGGAGAATTTGGTCTTTGTTTGGGGAACTTGTTCTGTGTTTCGAGAATGATGTCTCTGATTGGTGAAGTAGTTCTGGGGTTGGCGAAGTAGTTCTGGGGGTGGTGAAGTAGTTCTGGCATGGAAGAAGTAGTTCTGGCATGGAAGAAGTAGTTCTTGTATTGGAGAAGTAGTTCTGGGATTGGGGAAGTTGTTCAGGTATTGGGGATGTTGTTCAGGGAATTTTGACCATGTTCTGTGTTCAGGAAATTTGGTCTTTGATTACGGAAATTGTTCTGACATTGGAGAATATTTCTGGGATTGGAGAATTTGTTCTGGGTTTGGGGAAGTAGTTCTGGGTTTGGGGAAGTAGTTCTGGGTTTGGGGAAGTAGTTCTGGGTTTGGAGATGTTGTTCTGGGATTGGAGAATTTGTTCAGGGAATTTAGACCATGTTCTGGGATTGGGGAAGTTGTTCTGGCATTGGGGAAGTTGTTCTGGGTTTGGGGAAGTTGTTCTGGGCTTGGGGAAGTTGTTCTGGGTTTGGGAAAGTTGTTCTGGGCTTGGGGAAGTTGTTCTGGGTTTTTAGAACATTTTCTGTGATTGGGGAAGTTTTTCTGTGTTTTGAGAATTTTGTCTCATATTGGAGAATTTGTTCTGGGATTGGGGAAGTTGTTCTGGGATTGGGGAAGTTGTTCTGGGATTGGGGAAGTTGTTCTGGGATTGGGGAAGTTGTTCTGTGTTTGGGGGAGTTGTTCTGTGTTTGGGGGAGTTGTTCTGTGTTTGGGGGAGTTGTTCTGTGTTTGGAGATGTTGTTCTGTGTTTGGAGATGTTGTTCTGTGTTTGGAGATGTTGTTCTGGGTGTGGGGATGTTGTTCTGGGTGTGGGGATGTTGTTCTGGGTGTGGGGATGTTGTTCTGGGTGTGGGGATGTTGTTCTGGGTGTGGGGATGTTGTTCTGGGTGTGGGGATGTTGTTCTGGGTGTGGGGATGTTGTTCTGGGTGTGGGGATGTTGTTCTGTGTTTGGAGATGTTGTTCTGTGTTTGGAGATGTTGTTCTGTGTTTGGAGATGTTGTTCTGGGTGTGGGGATGTTGTTCTGGGTGTGGGGATGTTGTTCTGGGTGTGGGGATGTTGTTCTGGGTGTGGGGATGTTGTTCTGTGTTTGGGGATGTTGTTCTGGGTGTGGGGATGTTGTTCTGGGTTTGGGGATGTTGTTCTGTGTTTGGGGATGTTGTTCTGTGTTTGGGGAATTTGTTCTGGGATGGGAGAAGTTGTTCTGGGATGGGAGAAGTTGTTCTGGGATGGGAGAAGTTGTTCTGGGATGGGAGAAGTTGTTCTGGGATGGGAGAAGTTGTTCTGGGATGGGAGAAGGTGTTCTGGGATGGGAGAAGGTGTTCTGGGATGGGAGAAATTGTTCTGGGATGGGAGAAGTTGTTCTGGGATGGGAGAATTTGTTCTGGGATGGGAGAAGTTGTTCTGGGATTGGAGAAGTTGTTCTGGGATGGGAGAATTTTTTCTTGGATTGGAGATTGTTCTCTCTTTTGGGGAAGTTGTTCTGGGATTGGAGAAGTCGTTCTGCGATTGGAGAAGTTGTTCTAGGATGGGAGAAGTTGTTCTGGGATTGTAGAAGTTGTCATGGGATTGGAGAAAATTTTTGGGAGTGGAGAATTTATTCTTGGATTGGAGATAGTGCTCTGTCTTTGGGGAAGTTGTTCTTGGATTGGAGAATTTGTTCAGGGATTGGGGAGGTTGTTCTGGTTTTGGAGAAGTAGTTCTGGATTTGGAGAAATAGTTCTGGATTTGAAGAAGTTGTTCTGGATTTGGAGAAGTTGTTCTGGGTTTGGAGAAGTTGTTCTGGGTTTGAAGAGTTTGCTCTGGGATTGGAGAAATTATTCTTGGGTTGGAAACTTAGTTCTTGTATTGGAGGAATTGTTCTGGGATTGGAGATATTGTTCTGTGTTTGGGGAAGGTATGGGATTGGAGAATTTGTTCTTAGTTTGAAGAAGTTGTTCTGAGTTTGAAGAAGTTGTCTTGGATTGGAGAAGATGTTCTGGGATTGGTGAATTTGTTCTGGGATTGGAGAAGTTGTTCTGGGATTGGAGAATTTGTTCTGTGTTTGGAGAAATTTTTCTGGGATTGGAGAATTTGTTCTGGGATTGGGGAAGTTGTTCTTGGATTGCGGATATTGTTCTGTGTTTGGGGAAGGTTTTCTGGGTTTTGGGAAGTTGTTCTGCATTTGGGGAAATTGTTGAAAGGTTGGGGAAGTTGTTCTGGGTTTGGAGAACTTGTTCTGGGATTGGAGAAGTTGTTCAGGGAATTTAGACAATGTTGTGGGTTTGGAGAATTTGGTCTTTGTTTGGGGAACTTGTTCTGTGTTTCGAGAATGATGTCTCTGATTGGTGAAGTAGTTCTGGGGTTGGCGAAGTAGTTCTGGGGGTGGTGAAGTAGTTCTGGCATGGAAGAAGTAGTTCTGGCATGGAAGAAGTAGTTCTTGTATTGGAGAAGTAGTTCTGGGATTGGGGAAGTTGTTCAGGTATTGGGGATGTTGTTCAGGGAATTTTGACCATGTTCTGTGTTCAGGAAATTTGGTCTTTGATTACGGAAATTGTTCTGACATTGGAGAATATTTCTGGGATTGGAGAATTTGTTCTGGGTTTGGGGAAGTAGTTCTGGGTTTGGAGATGTTGTTCTGGGATTGGAGAATTTGTTCAGGGAATTTAGACCATGTTCTGGGTTTGGGGAAGTTGTTCTGGGTTTGGGGAAGTTGTTCTGGGTTTGGGGAAGTTGTTCTGGGTTTGGGAAAGTTGTTCTGGGTTTGGAGAAGTTGTTCTGGGTTTGGCGAAGTATTTCCAGGATTGGAGAAATAATTCTGGGATTGGAGACGTTGTGCTGGGATTGGAGACGTTGTGCTGGGATTGGAGAAGTTGTTCAGGAAATTTAGACCTTGTTGTGTGATTGGAAAATTTGGTCATTAATTGGTGAACTTGTTCTGTGTTTCGAGAATTTTGTCTGTTGTTGGAAAAAATTTTCTGGGTTTGGAGAATTTGTTCTGGGTTTGGAGAATTTGTTCTGGGTTTGGAGAATTTGTTCTGGGTTTGGAGAAGTAGTTCAGGGTTTGGGGAAGTTGTTCAGGGATTGGGGAAGTTGTTCAGGGATTGGGGAATTTGTTCTGGGATTGGGGAAGTTGTTCAGGGATTGGCAATGCTGTTCAAGGATTGGGAATGTTGTTAAGTGAATTTAAACCATGTTCTGTCATTGGAAACTTTGGTCTTTGATTGGGGAAGTTGTTCTGGGATTGGAGAATTTTTTTGGGATTGGAGAATTTGTTCTTGGATTGGAGGTATAGTACTGTTTTGGAGAATTTGTTCTGGGTTTGGGGAAGTTGTTCTGGGTTTGGAGAAGTTGTTCTGGGTTTGAAGAAGTTGTTCTGGGTTTGGAGAAGTTGTTCTGGGTTTGGAGAAGTTGTTCTGGGTTTGGAGAAGTTGTTCTGGGTTTGGAGAAGTTGTTCTGGGTTTGGAGAAGTTGTTCTGGGTTTGGAGAAGTTGTTCTGGGTTTGGAGAAGTTGTTCTGGGTTTGGAGAAGTAGTTCTGGGTTTGGAGAAGTTTTTCTGTGTTTGAGGAAGTTGTTCTGTGTTTGGGGAGCTTGTTCTGTGTTTGGGGAGCTTGTTCTGTGTTTGGGGATGTTGTTCTGTGTTTGGGGATGTTGTTCTGTGTTTGGGGATGTTGTTCTGTGTTTGGGGATGTTGTTCTGTGTTTGGGGATGTTGTTCTGTGTTTGGGGATGTTGTTCTGTGTTTTGGGAATTTGTTCTGTGTCTGGGGAAGTTGTTCTGTGTTTGGGGATGTTGCTCTGGGATGGGAGAAGTTGTTGTGGGATGGGAGAAGTTGTTGTGGGATGGGAGAAGTTGTTCTGGGATGGGAGAAGTTGTTCTGGGATGGGAGAAGTTGTTCTGGGATGGGAGAAGTTGTTCTGGGATGGGAGAAGATGTTCTGGGATGGGAGAAGTTGTTCTGGGATGGGAGAAGTTGTTCTGGGATGGGAGAAGTTGTTCTGGTTTTGGAGAATTAGTTCTGGATTTGGAGAATTAGTTCTGGATTTGGAGAATTAGTTCTGGGTTTGGAGAAGTTGTTCTGGGTTTGGAGAATTAGTTCTGGATTTGAAGAAGTAGTTCTGGATTTGGAGAAGTTGTTCTGGGATGGGAGAAGTTGTTCTGGGTTTGGAGAAGTTGTTCTGGGTTTGGAGAAGTTGTTCTGGATTTGGAGAATTAGTTCTGGATTTGGAGAATTAGTTCTGGGTTTGGAGAATTAGTTCTGGGTTTGGAGAAGTTGTTCTGGGTTTGGAGAAGTTGTTCTGGGTTTGGAGAAGTTGTTCTGGGTTTGGAGAAGTTGTTCTGGGTTTGGAGAAGTTGTTCTGGGTTTGGGGAAGTTGTTCTGGGTTTGGGGAAGTTGTTCTGGGTTTGGGGAAGTTGTTCTGGGTTTGGGGAAGTTGTTCTGGGTTTGGGGAAGTTGTTCTGGGTTTGGGGAGTTGTTCTGGGTTTGGGGAAGTTGTTCTGGGTTTGGGGAAGTTGTTCTGGGTTTGGGGAAGTTGTTCTGGGTTTGGGGAAGTTGTTCTGGGCTTGAAGAATTTGCTCTGGGATTGGAGAAATTATTCTTGGGTTGGAATCTTAGTTCTTGTATTGGAGGAATTGTTCTGGGATTGGAGATATTGCTCTGTGTTTGGGGAAGTTGTTGTGGGTTTGGAGAATTTGTTCTTAGTTTGAAGAAGTTGTTCTGAGTTTGAAGAAGTTGTCTTGGATTGGAGAAGATGTTCTGTGATTGGAGAATTTGTTCTGGGATTGGAGAATTTGTTCTGGGATTGGAGAAGTTGTTCTGGGGTTGGAGAAGTTGTTCTGGGGTTGGAGAAATTTTTCTGGGATTGGAGAATTTGTTCTGGGATTGGGGAAGTTGTTCTTGGATTGCAGATATTGTTCTGTGTTTGGGGAATTTTTACTGTTTTTTTGGGAAGTTGTTCTGCATTTGGGGAAATTGTTGAAAGGTTGGGGAAGTTGTTCTGGGTTTGGAGAACTTGTTCTGGGATTGGAGAAGTTGTTCAGGGAATTTAGACCATTTTCTGGGATTGGAGAATTTGGTCTTTGTTTGGGGAACTTGTTCTGTGTTTCGAGAATGATGTCTATGATTGGAGAAGTAGTTGTGGGGTTGGCGAAGTAGTTGTGGGGCTGGCGAAGTAGTTCTGGTATTGGAGAAGTAGTTCTGGGATTGGAGTATTTGTTCAGGGATTGGGGAAGTTGTTCAGGTATTGGGGATGTTGTTCAGGGAATTTTGACCATGTTCTGTGATTAGGAACTTTGGTCTTTTTATTACAGAAGTTTTTCTGGCATTGGAGAATATCTGGGATTGGAGAAGTTGGTCTGTGTTTGGGGAAGTTTTTCTGGGGTTTGGGAAGTTGTTCTGCATTTGTGGAAATTGTTCAGAGATTGGTGATGTTGTTCTGGGATTGGAGAAGTTGTTCTGAGAATTTTGACAATGTTCTGGGATTGGAAAATTTGTTCTTTGATTGGGGAACTTGTTCTGTGTTTCGAGAATTTTGTCCATGTTTGGAGAATTTGTTCTGGGATTGGAGATTTCGTCCTTTGATTGGAGAAGTTGTTCAGGGATTGGAGAATTTGTTCTGGGAAGTTAGTCCTTGTTCTGTGATTGTATGATTTTGTCTTTGATTGGGGAACTTGTTCTGTGTGTCAAGAATATTGTCTATGATTGGAGAAGTAGTTCTTGGTTTGGAGGAGCATTTCTTTGTTTGGAGAAGTAGTTCTTTGTTTGGAGAAGTAGTTCTTTGTTTGGAGAAGTAGTTCTTTGTTTGGAGAAGTAGTTCTTGGTTTGGAGAAGTAGTTCTTGGTTTGGAGAAGTAGTTCTTGGTTTGGAGAAGTTTTTCTGGGTTTGGAGAAATTGTTCTTGGATTGGGGAATTTGTTCTGTGTTTGGGGAAGTTGTTCTGGGCTTGGGGAAGTTGTTCTGGGCTTGGGGAAGTTGTTCTGGGTTTTTAGAACATTTTCTGTGATTGGGGAAGTTTTTCTGTGTTTTGAGAATTTTGTCTCATATTGGAGAATTTGTTCTGGGATTGGGGAAGTTGTTCTGGGATTGGGGAAGTTGTTCTGGGATTGGGGAAGTTGTTCTGGGATTGGGGAAGTTGTTCTGGGATTGGGGAAGTTGTTCTGTGTTTGGGGGAGTTGTTCTGTGTTTGGGGGAGTTGTTCTGTGTTTGGGGGAGTTGTTCTGTGTTTGGAGATGTTGTTCTGTGTTTGGAGATGTTGTTCTGTGTTTGGAGATGTTGTTCTGTGTTTGGAGATGTTGTTCTGTGTTTGGAGATGGTTTTCTGTGTTTGGAGATGTTGTTCTGTGTTTGGAGATGTTGTTCTGTGTTTGGAGATGTTGTTCTGTGTTTGGAGATGTTGTTCTGTGTTTGGAGATGTTGTTCTGTGTTTGGGGTTGTTGTTCTGTGTTTGGGGATGTTGTTCTGGGTTTGGGGATGTTGTTCTGGGTTTGGGGATGTTGTTCTGGGTTTGGGGATGTTGTTCTGGGTGTGGGGATGTTGTTCTGGGTGTGGGGATGTTGTTCTGGGTGTGGGGATGTTGTTCTGGGTGTGGGGATGTTGTTCTGGGTTGGGAGAAGTTGTTCTGGGATGGGAGAAGGTGTTCTGGGATTGGAGAAGTTGTTGTGGGATGGGAGAAGTTGTTCTGGGATTGGAGAATTTTTTCTGGGATTGGAGATTGTTCTGTCTTTTGGGGAAGTTGTTCTGGGATTGGAGAAGTTGTTCTGCGATTGGAGAAGTTGTTCTAGGACTGGAGAAGTTGCTCTGGGATTGTAGAAGTTGTTATGGGATTGGAGAAAATTTTTGGGAGTGGAGAATTTATTCTTGGATTGGAGATATTGCTCTGTCTTTGGGGAAGTTGTTCTGGGATTGGAGAATTTGTTCGGGTATTGGGGAAGTTGTTCTGGTTTTGGAGAAGTAGTTCTGGATTTGGAGAAATAGTTCTGGATTTGAAGAAGTAGTTCTGGATTTGGAGAAATTGTTCTGGGTTTGGAGAAGTTGTTCTGGTTTTGGAGAAGTTGTTCTGGTTTTGGAGAAGTTGTTCTGGTTTTGGAGAAGTTGTTGTGGATTTGGAGAAGTTGTTCTGGGTTTGGAGAAGTTGTTCTGGGTTTGGAGGAGTTGTTCTGGGTTTGAAGAGTTTGCTCTGGGATTGGAGAAATTATTCTTGGGTTGGAAACTTAGTTCTTGTGTTGGAGGAATTGTTCTGGGATTGGAGATATTGTTCTGTGTTTGGGGAAGTTGTGGGATTGGAGAAGTTGTTCTTAGTTTGAAGAAGTTGTTCTGAGTTTGAAGAAGTTGTCTTGGATTGGAGAAGATGTTCTGGGGTTGGAGAATTTGTTCTGGGGTTGGAGAAATTTTTCTGGGATTGGAGAAGTTGTTCTGGGATTGGGGAAGTTGTTCTTAGATTGCAAATATTGTTCTGTGTTTGGGGAAGTTTTTCTGTTTTTTTGGGAAATTGTTCTGCATTTGGGGAAATTGTTGAAAGGTTGGGGAAGTTGTTCTGGGTTTGGAGAACTTGTTCTGGGATTGGAGAAGTTGTTCAGGGAATTTAGACAATGTTGTGGGTTTGGAGAATTTGGTCTTTGTTTGGGGAACTTGTTCTGTGTTTCGAGAATGATGTCTATGATTGGAGAAGTAGTTGTGGGGTTGGCGAAGTAGTTGTGGGGTTGGCGAAGTAGTTCTGGTATTGGAGAAGTAGTTCTGGGATTGGAGTATTTGTTCAGGGATTGGGGAAGTTGTTCAGGTATTGGGGATGTTGTTCAGGGAATTTTGACCATGTTCTGTGATTAGGAACTTTGGTCTTTTTATTACAGAAGTTTTTCTGGCATTGGAGAATATCTGGGATTGGAGAAGTTGGTCTGTGTTTGGGGAAGTTTTTCTGGGTTTTGGGAAGTTGTTCTGCATTTGTGGAAATTGTTCCGGGATTGGTGATGTTGTTCTGGGATTGGAGAAGTTGTTCTGAGAATTTTGACAATGTTCTGGGATTGGAAAATTTGTTCTTTGATTGGGGAACTTGTTCTGTGTGTCAAGAATATTGTCTATGATTGGAGAAGTAGTTCTTGGATTGGAGAAGTAGTTCTTGGTATGGAGGAGCATTTCTTTGTTTGGAGAAGTAGTTCTTGCTTTGGAGAAGTAGTTCTTGCTTTGGAGAAGTAGTTCTTGGTTTGGAGAAGTAGTTCTTATTTTGGAGAAATTTTTCTTGGATTGGAGAAGTTTTTCTGGGATTGGAGGAATTGTTCTGGGATTGACGAAACTGTTCTTGGATTGGGGAACTTGTTCTGTTTTGGGGGAAGTTGTTCTGTGTTTGAGGAAGTTGTTCTGTGTTTGGGGAACTTGTTCTGGGATTGGGGAAGTTGTTCTGGGATTGGGGAAGTTGTTCTGGGATTGGGGAAGTTGTTCTGGGATTGGGGAGCTTGTTCTGGGCTTGGGGAAGTTGTTCTGGGCTTGGGGAAGTTGTTCTGGGCTTGGGGAAGTTGTTCTGGGCTTGGGGAAGTTGTTCTGGGCTTGGGGAAGTTGTTCTGGGTTTGGGGAAGTTGTTCTGGGTTTGGGGAACTTGTTCTGTCTTTGGTAATGGTGTACTGGGTTTGGAGATGTTGTTCTGGGTTTGGAGAAGTTGTTCTGGTTTTGGGGAACTTGTTCTGTGTTTGGGGAACTTGTTCTGTATTTGGCAATGGTGTTCTGGGTTTGGAGAAGTTGTTCTGGTTTTGGAGAAGTTGTTCTGTATTTGGGGAAGTTGTTCTGGGTTTGGAGAAGTTGTTCTGGGTTTGGAGAAGTTTTTATGGGCTTGGAGATGTTGCTCTGGGATTGGAGAAATTATTCTTGGATTGGAAATTTAGTTCTTATAATGGAGAAATTGTTCTGGGATTGGAGATATTGCTCTGTGTTTGGGGCTGTTGTCGTGGGATTGGAGAAGTTGTTCTCGGTTTGGAGAATTAGTTCTGAGTTTGAAGAAGTTGTTCTGGGATTGGAGAAGTTGTTCTGGGATTGGAGAAGTTGTTCTGGGATTGGGGAAGTTGTTCTGGGATTGGGGAAGTTGTTCTGGGATTGGGGAAGTTGTTCTGGGATTGGGGAAGTTGTTCTGGGATTCTGGAAGTTGTTCTGGGATTGGGGAAGTTGTTCTGGGATTGGGGAAGTTGTTCTGGGATTGGGGAAGTTGTTCTGGGATTGGGGAAGTTGTTCTGGGATTGGAGAAGTTGTTCTGGGATTGGAGAAGTTGTTCTGGGATTGGAGAAGTTGTTCTGGGATTGGGGAAGTTGTTCTTGGATTGCAGATACTGTTCTGTGTTTGGGGAAGTTTTTCTGTTTTTTTGGGAAATTGTTCTGCATTTGGGGAAATTGTTGAAAGGTTGGGGAAGTAGTTCTGGTATTGGAGAACTTGTTCTGGGATTGGAGAAGTTGTTCAGGGAATTTAGATCATTTTCTGGGATTTGAGAATTTGGTCTTTGTTTGGGGAACTTGTTCTGTGTTTCGAGAATGATGTCTATGATTGGAGAAGTAGTTGTGGGGTTGGCGAAGTAGTTGTGGGGTTGGCGAAGTAGTTCTGGTATTGGAGAAGTAGTTCTGGGATTGGAGTATTTGTTCAGGGATTGGGGAAGTTGTTCAGGTATTGGGGATGTTGTTCAGGGAATTTTGACCATGTTCTGTGATTAGGAACTTTGGTCTTTTTATTACAGAAGTTTTTCTGGCATTGGAGAATATCTGGGATTGGAGAAGTTGGTCTGTGTTTGGGGAAGTTTTTCTGGGGTTTGGGAAGTTGTTCTGCATTTGTGGAAATTGTTCAGAGATTGGTGATGTTGTTCTGGGATTGGAGAAGTTGTTCTGAGAATTTTGACAATGTTCTGGGATTGGAAAATTTGTTCTTTGATTGGGGAACTTGTTCTGTGTGTCAAGAATATTGTCTATGATTGGAGAAGTAGTTCTTGGATTGGAGAAGTAGTTCTTGGTATGGAGGAGCATTTCTTTGTTTGGAGAAGTAGTTCTTGCTTTGGGGAAGTAGTTCTTGCTTTGGAGAATTAGTTCTTGCTTTGGAGAATTAGTTCTTGCTTTGGAGAAGTAGTTCTTGCTTTGGAGAAGTAGTTCTTGCTTTGGAGAAGTAGTTCTTGCTTTGGAGAAGTAGTTCTTGCTTTGGAGAAGTAGTTCTTGCTTTGGAGAAGTAGTTCTTGCTTTGGAGAAGTAGTTCTTGCTTTGGAGAAGTAGTTCTTGGTTTGGAGAAGTAGTTCTTGGTTTGGAGAAATTTTTCTTGGATTGGAGAAGTTTTTCTGGGATTGGAGGAATTGTTCTGGGATTGACGAAACTGTTCTTGGATTGGGGAACTTGTTCTGTTTTGGGGGAAGTTGTTCTGTGTTTGGGGAAGTTGTTCTGGGATTGGGGAAGTTGTTCTGGGATTGGGGAAGTTGTTCTGGGATTGGGGAGCTTCTTCTGGGATTGGGGAGCTTGTTCTGGGATTGGGGAGCTTGTTCTGGGCTTGGGGAAGTTGTTCTGGGATTGGGGAAGTTGTTCTGGGCTTGGGGAAGTTGTTCTGGGTTTGGGGAAGTTGTTCTGTGTTTGGGGAACTTGTTCTGTCTTTGGCAATGGTGTACTGGGTTTGGAGAAGTTGTTCTGGGTTTGGGGAACTTGTTCTGTGTTTGGGGAACTTGTTCTGTCTTTGGCAATGGTGTTCTGGGTTTGGAGAAGTTGTTCTGGTTTTGGAGAAGTTGTTCTGTGTTTGGGGAAGTTGTTCTGTGTTTGGGGAAGTTGTTCTGGATTTGGAGAAGTTGTTCTGGATTTGGAGAAGTTGTTCTGGGATTGGGGAAGTTGTTCTGGGATTGGGGAAGTTGTTCTGGGATTGGGGAAGTTGTTCTGGGATTGGGGAAGTTGTTCTGGGATTCTGGAAGTTGTTCTGGGATTGGGGAAGTTGTTCTGGGATTGGGGAAGTTGTTCTGGGATTGGGGAAGTTGTTCTGGGATTGGGGAAGTTGTTCTGGGATTGGAGAAGTTGTTCTGGGATTGGAGAAGTTGTTCTGGGATTGGAGAAGTTGTTCTGGGATTGGGGAAGTTGTTCTTGGATTGCAGATACTGTTCTGTGTTTGGGGAAGTTTTTCTGTTTTTTTGGGAAATTGTTCTGCATTTGGGGAAATTGTTGAAAGGTTGGGGAAGTAGTTCTGGTATTGGAGAACTTGTTCTGGGATTGGAGAAGTTGTTCAGGGAATTTAGATCATTTTCTGGGATTTGAGAATTTGGTCTTTGTTTGGGGAACTTGTTCTGTGTTTCGAGAATGATGTCTATGATTGGAGAAGTAGTTGTGGGGTTGGCGAAGTAGTTGTGGGGTTGGCGAAGTAGTTCTGGTATTGGAGAAGTAGTTCTGGGATTGGAGTATTTGTTCAGGGATTGGGGAAGTTGTTCAGGTATTGGGGATGTTGTTCAGGGAATTTTGACCATGTTCTGTGATTAGGAACTTTGGTCTTTTTATTACAGAAGTTTTTCTGGCATTGGAGAATATCTGGGATTGGAGAAGTTGGTCTGTGTTTGGGGAAGTTTTTCTGGGGTTTGGGAAGTTGTTCTGCATTTGTGGAAATTGTTCAGAGATTGGTGATGTTGTTCTGGGATTGGAGAAGTTGTTCTGAGAATTTTGACAATGTTCTGGGATTGGAAAATTTGTTCTTTGATTGGGGAACTTGTTCTGTGTGTCAAGAATATTGTCTATGATTGGAGAAGTAGTTCTTGGATTGGAGAAGTAGTTCTTGGTATGGAGGAGCATTTCTTTGTTTGGAGAAGTAGTTCTTGCTTTGGGGAAGTAGTTCTTGCTTTGGAGAATTAGTTCTTGCTTTGGAGAATTAGTTCTTGCTTTGGAGAAGTAGTTCTTGCTTTGGAGAAGTAGTTCTTGCTTTGGAGAAGTAGTTCTTGCTTTGGAGAAGTAGTTCTTGCTTTGGAGAAGTAGTTCTTGCTTTGGAGAAGTAGTTCTTGCTTTGGAGAAGTAGTTCTTGGTTTGGAGAAGTAGTTCTTGGTTTGGAGAAATTTTTCTTGGATTGGAGAAGTTTTTCTGGGATTGGAGGAATTGTTCTGGGATTGACGAAACTGTTCTTGGATTGGGGAACTTGTTCTGTTTTGGGGGAAGTTGTTCTGTGTTTGGGGAAGTTGTTCTGGGATTGGGGAAGTTGTTCTGGGATTGGGGAAGTTGTTCTGGGATTGGGGAGCTTCTTCTGGGATTGGGGAGCTTGTTCTGGGATTGGGGAGCTTGTTCTGGGCTTGGGGAAGTTGTTCTGGGATTGGGGAAGTTGTTCTGGGCTTGGGGAAGTTGTTCTGGGTTTGGGGAAGTTGTTCTGTGTTTGGGGAACTTGTTCTGTCTTTGGCAATGGTGTACTGGGTTTGGAGAAGTTGTTCTGGGTTTGGGGAACTTGTTCTGTGTTTGGGGAACTTGTTCTGTCTTTGGCAATGGTGTTCTGGGTTTGGAGAAGTTGTTCTGGTTTTGGAGAAGTTGTTCTGTGTTTGGGGAAGTTGTTCTGTGTTTGGGGAAGTTGTTCTGTGTTTGGGGAAGTTGTTCTGTGTTTGGGGAAGTTGTTCTGGATTTGGAGAAGTTGTTCTGGATTTGGAGAAGTTGTTCTGGGTTTGGAGAAGTTGTTCTGGGTTTGGAGAAGTTGTTCTGGGATGGGAGAATTTTTTCTTGGATTGGAGATTGTTCTCTCTTTTGGGGAAGTTGTTCTGGGATTGGAGAAGTCGTTCTGCGATTGGAGAAGTTGTTCTGGGATGGGAGAAGTTGTTCTGGGATTGTAGAAGTTGTCATGGGATTGGAGAAAATTTTTGGGAGTGGAGAATTTATTCTTGGATTGGAGATAGTGCTCTGTCTTTGGGGAAGTTGTTCTTGGATTGGAGAATTTGTTCAGGGATTGGGGAAGTTGTTCTGGTTTTGGAGAAGTAGTTCTGGATTTGGAGAAATAGTTCTGGATTTGAAGAAGTTGTTCTGGATTTGGAGAAGTTGTTCTGGGTTTGGAGAAGTTGTTCTGGGTTTGAAGAGTTTGCTCTGGGATTGGAGAAATTATTCTTGGGTTGGAAACTTAGTTCTTGTATTGGACGAATTGTTCTGGGATTGGAGATATTGTTCTGTGTTTGGGGAAGGTGTGGGATTGGAGAATTTGTTCTTAGTTTGAAGAAGTTGTTCTGAGTTTGAAGAAGTTGTCTTGGATTGGAGAAGATGTTCTGGGATTGGTGAATTTGTTCTGGGATTGGAGAAGTTGTTCTGGGATTGGAGAATTTGTTCTGTGTTTGGAGAAATTTTTCTGGGATTGGAGAATTTGTTCTGGGATTGGGGAAGTTGTTCTTGGATTGCGGATATTGTTCTGTGTTTGGGGAAGGTTTTCTGGGTTTTGGGAAGTTGTTCTGCATTTGGGGAAATTGTTGAAAGGTTGGGGAAGTTGTTCTGGGTTTGGAGAACTTGTTCTGGGATTGGAGAAGTTGTTCAGGGAATTTAGACAATGTTGTGGGTTTGGAGAATTTGGTCTTTGTTTGGGGAACTTGTTCTGTGTTTCGAGAATGATGTCTCTGATTGGTGAAGTAGTTCTGGGGTTGGCGAAGTAGTTCTGGGGGTGGTGAAGTAGTTCTGGCATGGAAGAAGTAGTTCTGGCATGGAAGAAGTAGTTCTTGTATTGGAGAAGTAGTTCTGGGATTGGGGAAGTTGTTCAGGTATTGGGGATGTTGTTCAGGGAATTTTGACCATGTTCTGTGTTCAGGAAATTTGGTCTTTGATTACGGAAATTGTTCTGACATTGGAGAATATTTCTGGGATTGGAGAATTTGTTCTGGGTTTGGGGAAGTAGTTCTGGGTTTGGGGAAGTAGTTCTGGGTTTGGGGAAGTAGTTCTGGGTTTGGGGAAGTTGTTCTGGGTTTGGAGATGTTGTTCTGGGACTGGAGAATTTGCTCAGGGAATTTAGACCATGTTCTGGGATTGGAGAAGTAGTTCTGGGATTGGAGAAGGTGTTCTGTGTTTGGGGGAGTTGTTCTGGGTTGTGGGATGTTGTTCTGCATTTGTGGAAATTGTTCAGAGATTGGGGATGTTGTTCTGGGATTGGAGAATTTGTTCTGAGAATTTGGGCAATGTTCTGGGATTGGAGAATTTGTTCTTTGATTGGGGAACTTGTTCTGTGTTTCGTGAATTTTGTCCATGATTGGAGAATTTGTTCTGGGATTGCAGATTTTGTCCTTTGATTGGAGAAGTTCTTCTGGGATTGGAGAAGTTCTTCTGGGATTGGAGAAGTTGTTCATTGAATTTAGGCCTTGTTGTGTGATTGGAGTATTTGGTCTTTGATTGTTGTACTTGTTGTGTGTTTCAAGACTTTTGTCTGTTGTTGGAAAATATGTTCTGGTTTTGGAGAAGTTGTTCAGGGCTTGGAGAATTTGTTCTGGGAATTTAGTCCTTGTTTTGTGATTGTACAATTTTGTCTTTGATTGGGGAACTTGTTCTGTGTTTCAAGAATATTGTCTATGGTTGGGGAAGTCCTCCTTGGATTGGAGAAGTAGTTCGTGGTTTGGAGGAGCAGTTGTTTGTTTGGAGAAATAATTCTTGCATAGGAGAAGTTGTTCTTGGTTTGGAGAAGTAGTTCTTATTTTGGAGAAATTTTTCTTGATTGGAGAAGTTGTTCTGGGATTGGAGAAATTGTTCTGGGATTGGAGAAATTGTTCTGGGATTGGAGAAATTGTTCTTGGATTGGGGAATTTGTTCTGTGTTTGGGGAAGTTGTTCTGGGCTTGGGGAAGTTGTTCTGGGCTTGGGGAAGTTGTTCTGGGTTTTTAGAACATTTTCTGTGATTGGGGAAGTTTTTCTGTGTTTTGAGAATTTTGTCTCATATTGGAGAATTTGTTCTGGGATTGGGGAAGTTGTTCTGGGATTGGGGAAGTTGTTCTGGGATTGGGGAAGTTGTTCTGGGATTGGGGAAGTTGTTCTGTGTTTGGGGGAGTTGTTCTGTGTTTGGGGGAGTTGTTCTGTGTTTGGAGATGTTGTTCTGTGTTTGGAGATGTTGTTCTGTGTTTGGAGATGTTGTTCTGTGTTTGGAGATGTTGTTCTGTGTTTGGAGATGTTGTTCTGGGTGTGGGGATGTTGTTCTGGGTGTGGGGATGTTGTTCTGGGTGTGGGGATGTTGTTCTGGGTGTGGGGATGTTGTTCTGGGTGTGGGGATGTTGTTCTGTGTGTGGGGATGTTGTTCTGTGTTTGGAGATGTTGTTCTGTGTTTGGAGATGTTGTTCTGTGTTTGGAGATGTTGTTCTGGGTGTGGGGATGTTGTTCTGGGTGTGGGGATTTTGTTCTGGGTGTGGGGATGTTGTTCTGTGTTTGGGGATGTTGTTCTGTGTTTGGGGATGTTGTTCTGGGTGTGGGGATGTTGTTCTGGGTTTGGGGATGTTGTTCTGTGTTTGGGGATGTTGTTCTGTGTTTGGGGAATTTGTTCTGGGATGGGAGAAGTTGTTCTGGGATGGGAGAAGTTGTTCTGGGATGGGAGAAGGTGTTCTGGGATGGGAGAAGGTGTTCTGGGATGGGAGAAATTGTTCTGGGATGGGAGAAGTTGTTCTGGGATGGGAGAATTTGTTCTGGGATGGGAGAAGTTGTTCTGGGATTGGAGAAGTTGTTCTGGGATGGGAGAATTTTTTCTTGGATTGGAGATTGTTCTCTCTTTTGGGGAAGTTGTTCTGGGATTGGAGAAGTCGTTCTGCGATTGGAGAAGTTGTTCTAGGATGGGAGAAGTTGTTCTGGGATTGTAGAAGTTGTCATGGGATTGGAGAAAATTTTTGGGAGTGGAGAATTTATTCTTGGATTGGAGATAGTGCTCTGTCTTTGGGGAAGTTGTTCTTGGATTGGAGAATTTGTTCAGGGATTGGGGAAGTTGTTCTGGTTTTGGAGAAGTAGTTCTGGATTTGGAGAAATAGTTCTGGATTTGAAGAAGTTGTTCTGGATTTGGAGAAGTTGTTCTGGGTTTGGAGAAGTTGTTCTGGGTTTGAAGAGTTTGCTCTGGGATTGGAGAAATTATTCTTGGGTTGGAAACTTAGTTCTTGTATTGGAGGAATTGTTCTGGGATTGGAGATATTGTTCTGTGTTTGGGGAAGGTATGGGATTGGAGAATTTGTTCTTAGTTTGAAGAAGTTGTTCTGAGTTTGAAGAAGTTGTCTTGGATTGGAGAAGATGTTCTGGGATTGGTGAATTTGTTCTGGGATTGGAGAAGTTGTTCTGGGATTGGAGAATTTGTTCTGTGTTTGGAGAAATTTTTCTGGGATTGGAGAATTTGTTCTGGGATTGGGGAAGTTGTTCTTGGATTGCGGATATTGTTCTGTGTTTGGGGAAGGTTTTCTGGGTTTTGGGAAGTTGTTCTGCATTTGGGGAAATTGTTGAAAGGTTGGGGAAGTTGTTCTGGGTTTGGAGAACTTGTTCTGGGATTGGAGAAGTTGTTCAGGGAATTTAGACAATGTTGTGGGTTTGGAGAATTTGGTCTTTGTTTGGGGAACTTGTTCTGTGTTTCGAGAATGATGTCTCTGATTGGTGAAGTAGTTCTGGGGTTGGCGAAGTAGTTCTGGGGGTGGTGAAGTAGTTCTGGCATGGAAGAAGTAGTTCTGGCATGGAAGAAGTAGTTCTTGTATTGGAGAAGTAGTTCTGGGATTGGGGAAGTTGTTCAGGTATTGGGGATGTTGTTCAGGGAATTTTGACCATGTTCTGTGTTCAGGAAATTTGGTCTTTGATTACGGAAATTGTTCTGACATTGGAGAATATTTCTGGGATTGGAGAATTTGTTCTGGGTTTGGGGAAGTAGTTCTGGGTTTGGAGATGTTGTTCTGGGATTGGAGAATTTGTTCAGGGAATTTAGACCATGTTCTGGGTTTGGGGAAGTTGTTCTGGGTTTGGGGAAGTTGTTCTGGGTTTGGGGAAGTTGTTCTGGGTTTGGGAAAGTTGTTCTGGGTTTGGGAAAGTTGTTCTGGGTTTGGGAAAGTTGTTCTGGGTTTGGAGAAGTAGTTCTGGGATTGGAGAAGTAGTTCTGGGATTGGAGAAGTAGTTCTGGGATTGGAGAAGTAGTTCTGGGATTGGAGAAGTAGTTCTGGGATTGGAGAAGTAGTTCTGGGATTGGAGAAGTAGTTCTGGGATTGGAGAAGTAGTTCTGGGATTGGAGAAGTAGTTCTGGGATTGGAGAAGGTGTTCTGTGTTTGGGGGAGTTGTTCTGGGTTGTGGGATGTTGTTCTGCATTTGTGGAAATTGTTCAGAGATTGGGGATGTTGTTCTGGGATTGGAGAATTTGTTCTGAGAATTTGGGCAATGTTCTGGGATTGGAGAATTTGTTCTTTGATTGGGGAACTTGTTCTGTGTTTCGTGAATTTTGTCCATGATTGGAGAATTTGTTCTGGGATTGCAGATTTTGTCCTTTGATTGGAGAAGTTCTTCTGGGATTGGAGAAGTTCTTCTGGGATTGGAGAAGTTGTTCATTGAATTTAGGCCTTGTTGTGTGATTGGAGTATTTGGTCTTTGATTGTTGTACTTGTTGTGTGTTTCAAGACTTTTGTCTGTTGTTGGAAAATATGTTCTGGTTTTGGAGAAGTTGTTCAGGGCTTGGAGAATTTGTTCTGGGAATTTAGTCCTTGTTTTGTGATTGTACAATTTTGTCTTTGATTGGGGAACTTGTTCTGTGTTTCAAGAATATTGTCTATGGTTGGGGAAGTCCTCCTTGGATTGGAGAAGTAGTTCGTGGTTTGGAGGAGCAGTTGTTTGTTTGGAGAAATAATTCTTGCATAGGAGAAGTTGTTCTTGGTTTGGAGAAGTAGTTCTTATTTTGGAGAAATTTTTCTTGATTGGAGAAGTTGTTCTGGGATTGGAGAATTTGTTCTGGGATTGGAGAAATTGTTCTTGGATTGGGGAATTTGTTCTGTGTTTGGGGAAGTTGTTCTGGGCTTGGGGAAGTTGTTCTGGGCTTGGGGAAGTTGTTCTGGGTTTTTAGAACATTTTCTGTGATTGGGGAAGTTTTTCTGTGTTTTGAGAATTTTGTCTCATATTGAGGAAGTTGTTCTGGGATTGGGGAAGTTGTTCTGGGATTGGGGAAGTTGTTCTGGGATTGGGGAAGTTGTTCTGTGTTTGGGGAAGTTGTTCTGTGTTTGGGGAAGTTGTTCTGTGTTTGGGGGAGTTGTTCTGTGTTTGGGGGAGTTGTTCTGTGTTTGGGGATGTTCTGTGTTTGGGGATGTTGTTCTGTGTTTGGGGATGTTGTTCTGTGTTTGGGGATGTTGTTCTGTGTTTGGGGATGTTGTTCTGTGTTTGGGGATGTTGTTCTGTGTTTGGGGATGTTGTTCTGTGTTTGGGGATGTTGTTCTGTGTTTGGAGATGTTGTTCTGTGTTTGGAGATGTTGTTCTGTGTTTGGAGATGTTGTTCTGTGTTTGGGGATGTTGTTCTGGGTGTGGGGATGTTGTTCTGGGTGTGGGGATGTTGTTCTGGGTTTGGGGATGTTGTTCTGTGTGTGGGGATGTTGTTCTGTGTTTGGGGATGTTGTTCTGTGTTTGGGGAATTTGTTCTGGGATGGGAGAAGTTGTTCTGGGATGGGAGAAGTTGTTCTGGGATGGGAGAAGTTGTTCTGGGATGGGAGAAGTTGTTCTGGGATGGGAGAAATTGTTCTGGGATGGGGAAGTTGTTCTGGGATGGGAGAATTTGTTCTGGGATTGGAGAAGTTGTTCTGGGATTGGAGAAGTTGTTCTGGGATGGGAGAATTTTTTCTTGGATTGGAGATTGTTCTCTCTTTTGGGGAAGTTGTTCTGGGATTGGAGAAGTCGTTCTGCGATTGGAGAAGTTGTTCTGGGATGGGAGAAGTTGTTCTGGGATTGTAGAAGTTGTCATGGGATTGGAGAAAATTTTTGGGAGTGGAGAATTTATTCTTGGATTGGAGATAGTGCTCTGTCTTTGGGGAAGTTGTTCTTGGATTGGAGAATTTGTTCAGGGATTGGGGAAGTTGTTCTGGTTTTGGAGAAGTAGTTCTGGATTTGGAGAAATAGTTCTGGATTTGAAGAAGTTGTTCTGGATTTGGAGAAGTTGTTCTGGGTTTGGAGAAGTTGTTCTGGGTTTGAAGAGTTTGCTCTGGGATTGGAGAAATTATTCTTGGGTTGGAAACTTAGTTCTTGTATTGGAGGAATTGTTCTGGGATTGGAGATATTGTTCTGTGTTTGGGGAAGGTGTGGGATTGGAGAATTTGTTCTTAGTTTGAAGAAGTTGTTCTGAGTTTGAAGAAGTTGTCTTGGATTGGAGAAGATGTTCTGGGATTGGTGAATTTGTTCTGGGATTGGAGAAGTTGTTCTGGGATTGGAGAATTTGTTCTGTGTTTGGAGAAATTTTTCTGGGATTGGAGAATTTGTTCTGGGATTGGGGAAGTTGTTCTTGGATTGCGGATATTGTTCTGTGTTTGGGGAAGGTTTTCTGGGTTTTGGGAAGTTGTTCTGCATTTGGGGAAATTGTTGAAAGGTTGGGGAAGTTGTTCTGGGTTTGGAGAACTTGTCCTGGGATTGGAGAAGTTGTTCAGGGAATTTAGACAATGTTGTGGGTTTGGAGAATTTGGTCTTTGTTTGGGGAACTTGTTCTGTGTTTCGAGAATGATGTCTCTGATTGGTGAAGTAGTTCTGGGGTTGGCGAAGTAGTTCTGGGGGTGGTGAAGTAGTTCTGGCATGGAAGAAGTAGTTCTGGCATGGAAGAAGTAGTTCTTGTATTGGAGAAGTAGTTCTGGGATTGGGGAAGTTGTTCAGGTATTGGGGATGTTGTTCAGGGAATTTTGACCATGTTCTGTGTTCAGGAAATTTGGTCTTTGATTACGGAACTTGTTCTGACATTGGAGAATATTTCTGGGATTGGAGAATTTGTTCTGGGTTTGGGGAAGTAGTTCTGGGTTTGGGGAAGTAGTTCTGGGTTTGGGGAAGTAGTTCTGGGTTTGGAGATGTTGTTCTGGGATTGGAGAATTTGTTCAGGGAATTTAGACCATGTTCTGGGATTGGGGAAGTTGTTCTGGGTTTGGGGAAGTTGTTCTGGGTTTGGGGAAGTTCTTCTGGGATTGGGGAAGTTGTTCTGGGTTTGGGAAAGTTGTTCTGGGATTGGAGAAGTAGTTCTGGGATTGGAGAAGTAGTTCTGGGATTGGAGAAGTAGTTCTGGGATTGGAGAAGTAGTTCTGGGTTTGGGGAAGTTGTTCTGGGCTTGGGGAAGTTGTTCTGAGATTGGGGAAGTTGTTCTGGGATTGGGGAAGTTGTTCTGGGATTGGGGGAGTTGTTCTGGGATTGGGGGAGTTGTTCTGTGTTTGGGGGAGTTGTTCTGTGTTTGGGGGAGTTGTTCTGTGTTTGGGGGAGTTGTTCTGTGTTTGGAGATGTTCTGTGTTTGGAGATGTTGTTCTGTGTTTGGGGATGTTGTTCTGTGTTTGGGGATGTTGTTCTGTGTTTGGGGATGTTGTTCTGTGTTTGGGGATGTTCTGTGTTTGGGGATGTTGTTCTGTGTTTCGGGATGTTGTTCTGTGTTTGGGGATGTTGTTCTGTGTTTGGGGATGTTGTTCTGCGTTTGGGGATGTTGTTCTGTGTTTGGGGATGTTGTTCTGTGTTTGGGGATGTTGATCTGTGTTTGGGGATGTTGTTCTGGGATGGGAGAAGTTGTTCTGGGATGGGAGAAGTTGTTCTGGGATTGGAGAAGTCATTCTGCGATTGGAGAAGTTGTTCTAGGACTGGAGAAGTTGCTCTGGGATTGTAGAAGTTGTTATGGGATTGGAGAAAATTTTTGGGAGTGGCGAATTTATTCTTGGATTGGAGATATTGCTCTGTCTTTGGGGAAGTTGTTCTGGGATTGGAGAATTTGTTCGGGGATTGGGGAAGTTGTTCTGGTTTTGGAGAAGTAGTTCTGGATTTGGAGAAATAGTTCTGGAATTGAAGAAGTAGTTCTGGATTTGGAGAAATTGTTCTGGGTTTGGAGAAGTTGTTCTGGATTTGGAGACGTTGTTCTGGGTTTGGAGAAGTTGTTGTGGATTTGGAGAAGTTGTTTTGGGTTTGGAGAAGTTGTTCTGGGTTTGGAGAAGTTGTTCTGGGTTTGAAGAGTTTGCTCTGGGATTGGAGAAATTATTCTTGGGTTGGAAACTTAGTTCTTGTATTGGAGGAATTGTTCTGGGATTGGAGATATTGTTCTGTGTTTGGGGAAGTTGTTGTGGGATTGGAGAAGTTGTTCTTAGTTTGAAGAAGTTATTCTGAGTTTGAAGAAGTTGTCTTGGATTGGAGAAGATGTTCTGGGATTGGTGAATTTGTTCTGGGATTGGAGAAGTTGTTCTGGGGTTGGAGAATTTTTTCTGTGTTTGGAGAAATTTTTCTGGGATTGGAGAAGTTGTTCTGGGATTGGGGAAGTTGTTCTGGGATTGGGGAAGTTGTTCTGGGATTGGAGAAGTTGTTCTGGGATTGGAGAAGTTGTTCTGGGATTGGAGAAGTTGTTCTGGGATTGCAGATACTGTTCTGTGTTTGGGGAAGTTTTTCTGGGTTTTGGGAAGTTGTTCTGCATTTGTGGAAATTGTTCCGAGATTGGTGATGTTGTTCTGGGATTGGAGAAGTTGTTCTGAGAATTTTGACAATGTTCTGGGATTGGAAAATTTGTTCTTTGATTGGGGAACTTGTTCTGTGTGTCAAGAATATTGTCTGTGATTGGAGAAGTAGTTCTTGGATTGGAGAAGTAGTTCTTGGTATGGAGGAGCATTTCTTTGTTTGGAGAAGTAGTTCTTGCTTTGGAGAAGTAGTTCTTGCTTTGGAGAAGTAGTTCTTGCTTTGGAGAAGTAGTTCTTGCTTTGGAGAAGTAGTTCTTATTTTGGAGAAATTTTTCTTGGATTGGAGAAGTTTTTCTGGGATTGGAGGAATTGTTCTGGGATTGACGAAACTGTTCTTGGATTGGGGAACTTGTTCTGTTTTGGGGGAAGTTGTTCTGTGTTTGAGGAAGTTGTTCTGTGTTTGGGGAACTTGTTCTGGGATTGGGGAAGTTGTTCTGGGATTGGGGAAGTTGTTCTGGGATTGGGGAGCTTGTTCTGGGATTGGGGAGCTTGTTCTGGGCTTGGGGAAGTTGTTCTGGGATTGGGGAAGTTGTTCTGGGCTTGGGGAACTTGTTCTGTCTTTGGCAATGGTGTTCTGGGTTTAGAGAAGTTGTTCTGGTTTTGGAGAAGTTGTTCTGTGTTTGGGGAAGTTGTTCTGTGTTTGGGGAACTTGTTCTGTGTTTGGGGAACTTGTTCTGTCTTTGGCAATGGTTTTCTGGGTTTGGAGAAGTTGTTCTGGATTTGGAGAAGTTGTTCTGGGTTTGGAGAAGTTGTTCTGGGTTTGGAGAAGGTGTTCTGGGATTGGGGAATTTTTTCTGGGATTGGAGATATTGTTCTGTGTTTGGGGGAGTTGTTCTGTGGGGAAGTTTTTCTGTGTTTGTGGATGTTGTTCTGTGTTTGGAGATGTTGTTCTGTGTTTGTGGATGTTGTTCTGTGTTTGGAGATGTTGTTCTGTGTTTGGAGATGTTGTTCTGTGTTTGGAGATGTTGTTCTGTGTTTGGAGATGTTGTTCTGTGTTTGGAGATGTTGTTCTGTGTTTGGAGATGTTGTTCTGTGTTTGGAGATGTTGTTCTGTGTTTGGAGATGTTGTTCTGTGTTTGGAGATGTTGTTCTGTGTTTGGAGATGTTGTTCTGTGTTTGGAGATGTTGTTCTGTGTTTGGAGATGTTGTTCTGTGTTTGGAGATGTTGTTCTGTGTTTGGAGATGTTGTTCTGTGTTTGGAGATGTTGTTCTGTGTTTGGAGATGTTGTTCTGTGTTTGGAGATGTTGTTCTGGGTGTGGGGATGTTGTTCTGGGTGTGGGGATGTTGTTCTGGGTGTGGGGATGTTGTTCTGGGTGTGGGGATGTTGTTCTGGGTGTGGGGATGTTGTTCTGGGTGTGGGGATGTTGTTCTGGGTGTGGGGATGTTGTTCTGGGTGTGGGGATGTTGTTCTGGGTGTGGGGATGTTGTTCTGGGTGTGGGGATGTTGTTCTGGGTGTGGGGATGTTGTTCTGGGATGGGAGAAGTTGTTCTGGGATGGGAGAAGTTGTTCTTGGATTGGAGATTGTTCTCTCTTTTGGGGAAGTTGTTCTGGGATTGGAGAAGTCATTCTGCGATTGGAGAAGTTGTTCTAGGATGGGAGAAGTTGTTCTGGGATTGTAGAAGTTGTCATGGGATTGGAGAAAATTTTTGGGAGTGGAGAATTTATTCTTGGATTGGAGATAGTGCTCTGTCTTTGGGGAAGTTGTTCTTGGATTGGAGAATTTGTTCAGGGATTGGGGAAGTTGTTCTGGTTTTGGAGAAGTAGTTCTGGATTTGGAGAAATAGTTCTGGATTTGAAGAAGTTGTTCTGGATTTGAAGAAGTTGTTCTGGATTTGGAGAAGTTGTTCTGGGTTTGGAGAAGTTGTTCTGGGTTTGAAGAGTTTGCTCTGGGATTGGAGAAATTATTCTTGGGTTGGAAACTTAGTTCTTGTATTGGAGGAAGTTGTTCTGGGATTGGAGATATTGTTCTGTGTTTGGGGAAGGTGTGAGATTGGAGAATTTGTTCTTAGTTTGAAGAAGTTGTTCTGAGTTTGAAGAAGTTGTTCTGAGTTTGAAGAAGTTGTCTTGGATTGGAGAAGATGTTGTGGGATTGGTGAATTTGTTCTGGGATTGGAGAAGTTGTTCTTGGATTGTGGATATTGTTCTGTGTTTGGGGAAGGTTTTCTGGGTTTTGGGAAGTTGTTCTGCATTTGGGGAAATTGTTCAGAGGTTGGGGAAGTTGTTCTGGGTTTGGAGAACTTGTTCTGGGATTGGAGAAGTTGTTCAGGGAATTTAGACAATGTTGTGGGTTTGGAGAATTTGGTCTTTGTTTGGGGAACTTGTTCTGTGTTTCGAGAATTATGTCTGTGATTGGAGAAGTAGTTGTGGGGTTGGCGAAGTAGTTGTGGGGTTGGCGAAGTAGTTCTGGTATTGGAGAAGTAGTTCTGGGATTGAAGTATTTGTTCAGGGATTGGGGATGTTGTTCAGGGAATTTTGACCATGTTCTGTGATTAGGAACTTTGTTCTTTTTATTACGGAAGTTTTTCTGGCATTGGAGAATATCTGGGATTGGAGAATTTGTTCTGGGATTGGAGAAGTTGGTCTGTGTTTGGGGAAGTTTTTCTGGGTTTTGGGAAGTTGTTCTGCATTTGTGGAAATTGTTCCGAGATTGGTGATGTTGTTCTGGGATTGGAGAAGTTGTTCTGAGAATTTTGACAATGTTCTGGGATTGGAAAATTTGTTCTTTGATTGGGGAACTTGTTCTGTGTGTCAAGAATATTGTCTATAATTGGAGAAGTAGTTCTTGGATTGGAGAAGTAGTTCTTGGTATGGAGGAGCATTTCTTTGTTTGGAGAAGTAGTTCTTGCTTTGGAGAAGTAGTTCTTGCTTTGGAGAAGTAGTTCTTGGTTTGGAGAAGTAGTTCTTATTTTGGAGAAATTTTTCTTGGATTGGAGAAGTTTTTCTGGGATTGGAGGAATTGTTCTGGGATTGACGAAACTGTTCTTGGATTGGGGAACTTGTTCTGTTTTGGGGGAAGTTGTTCTGTTTTGGGGGAAGTTGTTCTGTGTTTGGGGAAGTTGTTCTGGGATTGGGGAAGTTGTTCTGGGATTGGGGAAGTTGTTCTGGGATTGGGGAGCTTGTTCTGGGATTGGGGAGCTTGTTCTGGGATTGGGGAGCTTGTTCTGGGATTGGGGAAGTTGTTCTGGGATTGGGGAAGTTGTTCTGGGATTGGGGAAGTTGTTCTGGGTTTGGGGAAGTTGTTCTGTGTTTGGGGAACTTGTTCTGTCTTTGGCAATGGTGTTCTGGGTTTAGAGAAGTTGTTCTGGTTTTGGAGAAGTTGTTCTGTGTTTGGGGAAGTTGTTCTGGATTTGGAGAAGTTGTTCTGGATTTGGAGAAGTTGTTCTGGATTTGGAGAAGTTGTTCTGGGTTTGGAGAAGTTTTTATGGGCTTGGAGATGTTGTTCTGGGATTGGAGAAATTATTCTTGGATTGGAAATTTAGTTCTTATGATGGAGAAATTGTTCTGGGATTGGAGATATTGCTCTGAGTTTGAAGAAGTTGTCTGGGATTGAAGAAGTTGTTCTAGGATTGGAGAATTTGTTCTGAGTTTGAAGAAGTTGTCTGGGATTGAAGAAGTTGTTCTGGGATTGGAGAAGTTGTTCTTGGATTGGAGAAGTTGTTCTGGGATTGGAGAAGTTCTTCTGGGATTGGAGAAGTTGTTCATTGAACTTAGGCCTTGTTGTGTGATTGGAGTATTTGGTCTTTGATTGTTGTACTTGTTGTGTGTTTCAAGACTTTTGTCTGTTGTTGGAAAATATGTTCTGGTTTTGGAGAAGTTGTTCAGGGCTTGGAGAATTTGTTCTGGGAATTTAGTCCTTGTTTTGTGATTGTACAATTTTGTCTTTGATTGGGGAACTTGTTCTGTGTTTCAAGAATATTGTCTATGGTTGGGGAAGTCCTCCTTGGATTGGAGAAGTAGTTCGTGGTTTGGAGGAGCAGTTGTTTGTTTGGAGAAATAATTCTTGCATAGGAGAAGTTGTTCTTGGTTTGGAGAAGTAGTTCTTATTTTGGAGAAATTTTTCTTGATTGGAGAAGTTGTTCTGGGATTGGAGAAATTGTTCTGGGATTGGAGAAATTGTTCTTGGATTGGGGAATTTGTTCTGTGTTTGGGGAAGTTGTTCTGGGCTTGGGGAAGTTGTTCTGGGCTTGGGGAAGTTGTTCTGGGCTTGGGAAAGTTGTTCTGGGTTTTTAGAACATTTTCTGTGATTGGGGAAGTTTTTCTGTGTTTTGAGAATTTTGTCTCATATTGGAGAATTTGTTCTGGGCTTGGGGAAGTTGTTCTGGGCTTGGGGAAGTTGTTCTGAGATTGGGGAAGTTGTTCTGGGATTGGGGAAGTTGTTCTGGGATTGGGGGAGTTGTTCTGTGTTTGGGGGAGTTGTTCTGTGTTTGGGGGAGTTGTTCTGTGTTTGGGGGAGTTGTTCTGTGTTTGGAGATGTTGTTCTGTGTTTGGAGATGTTGTTCTGTGTTTGGGGATGTTGTTCTGTGTTTGGGGATGTTGTTCTGTGTTTGGGGATGTTGTTCTGTGTTTCGGGATGTTGTTCTGTGTTTGGGGATGTTGTTCTGTGTTTGGGGATGTTCTGCGTTTGGGGATGTTGTTCTGTGTTTGGGGATGTTGTTCTGTGTTTGGGGATGTTGATCTGTGTTTGGGGATGTTGTTCTGGGATGGGAGAAGTTGTTCTGGGATGGGAGAAGTTGTTCTGGGATTGGAGAAGTTGTTCTGCGATTGGAGAAGTTGTTCTAGGACTGGAGAAGTTGCTCTGGGATTGTAGAAGTTGTTATGGGATTGGAGAAAATTTTTGGGAGTGGAGAATTTATTCTTGGATTGGAGATATTGCTCTGTCTTTGGGGAAGTTGTTCTGGGATTGGAGAATTTGTTCGGGGATTGGGGAAGTTGTTCTGGTTTTGGAGAAGTAGTTCTGGTTTTGGAGAAATAGTTCTGGAATTGAAGAAGTAGTTCTGGATTTGGAGAAATTGTTCTGGGTTTGAAGAAGTTGTTCTGGATTTGGAGACGTTGTTCTGGGTTTGGAGAAGTTGTTGTGGATTTGGAGAAGTTGTTTTGGGTTTGGAGAAGTTGTTCTGGGTTTGGAGAAGTTGTTCTGGGTTTGAAGAGTTTGCTCTGGGATTGGAGAAATTATTCTTGGGTTGGAAACTTAGTTCTTGTATTGGAGGAATTGTTCTGGGGTTGGAGATATTGTTCTGTGTTTGGGGAAGTTGTTGTGGGATTGGAGAAGTTGTTCTTAGTTTGAAGAAGTTATTCTGAGTTTGAAGAAGTTGTCTTGGATTGGAGAAGATGTTCTGGGATTGGTGAATTTGTTCTGGGATTGGAGAAGTTGTTCTGGGGTTGGAGAATTTTTTCTGTGTTTGGAGAAATTTTTCTGGGATTGGAGAAGTTGTTCTGGGATTGGGGAAGTTGTTCTTGGATTGCAGATACTGTTCTGTGTTTGGGGAAGTTTTTCTGTTTTTTTGGGAAATTGTTCTGCATTTGGGGAAATTGTTGAAAGGTTGGGGAAGTTGTTCTGGGTTTGGAGAACTTGTTCTGGGATTGGAGAAGTTGTTCAGGGAATTTAGACCATTTTCTGGGATTGGAGAATTTGGTCTTTGTTTGGGGAACTTGTTCTGTGTTTCGAGAATGATGTCTATGATTGGAGAAGTAGTTGTGGGGTTGGCGAAGTAGTTGTGGGGTTGGCGAAGTAGTTCTGGTATTGGAGAAGTAGTTCTGGGATTGGAGTATTTGTTCAGGGATTGGGGAAGTTGTTCAGGTATTGGGGATGTTGTTCAGGGAATTTTGACCATGTTCTGTGATTAGGAACTTTGTTCTTTTTATTACGGAAGTTTTTCTGGCATTGGAGAATATCTGGGATTGGAGAATTTGTTCTGGGATTGGAGAAGTTGGTCTGTGTTTGGGGAAGTTTTTCTGGGTTTTGGGAAGTTGTTCTGCATTTGTGGAAATTGTTCCGAGATTGGTGATGTTGTTCTGGGATTGGAGAAGTTGTTCTGAGAATTTTGACAATGTTCTGGGATTGGAAAATTTGTTCTTTGATTGGGGAACTTGTTCTGTGTGTCAAGAATATTGTCTATGATTGGAGAAGTAGTTCTTGGATTGGAGAAGTAGTTCTTGGTATGGAGGAGCATTTCTTTGTTTGGAGAAGTAGTTCTTGCTTTGGAGAAGTAGTTCTTGCTTTGGAGAAGTAGTTCTTGCTTTGGAGAAGTAGTTCTTTGTTTGGAGAAGTAGTTCTTTGTTTGGAGAAGTAGTTCTTGCTTTGGAGAAGTAGTTCTTGCTTTGGAGAAGTAGTTCTTGCTTTGGAGAAGTAGTTCTTGCTTTGGAGAAGTAGTTCTTATTTTGGAGAAATTTTTCTTGGATTGGAGAAGTTTTTCTGGGATTGGAGGAATTGTTCTGGGATTGACGAAACTGTTCTTGGATTGGGGAACTTGTTCTGTTTTGGGGGAAGTTGTTCTGTGTTTGAGGAAGTTGTTCTGTGTTTGGGGAACTTGTTCTGGGATTGGGGAAGTTGTTCTGGGATTGGGGAGCTTGTTCTGGGATTGGGGAGCTTGTTCTGGGATTGGGGAGCTTGTTCTGGGCTTGGGGAAGTTGTTCTGGGATTGGGGAAGTTGTTCTGGGATTGGGGAAGTTGTTCTGGGTTTGGGGAAGTTGTTCTGTGTTTGGGGAACTTGTTCTGTCTTTGGCAATGGTGTTCTGGTTTTGGAGAAGTTGTTCTGGTTTTGGAGAAGGTGTTCTGAATTTGGGGAAGTTGTTCTGGATTTGGAGAAGTTGTTCTGGATTTGGAGAAGTTGTTCTGGGTTTGGAGAAGTTGTTCTGGGTTTGGAGAAGTTGTTCTGGGTTTGGAGAAGTTGTTCTGGGTTTGGAGAAGTTTTTATGGGCTTGGAGATGTTGCTCTGGGATTGGAGAAATTATTCTTGGATTGGAAATTTAGTTCTTATGATGGAGAAATTGTTCTGGGATTGGAGATATTGCTCTGAGTTTGAAGAAGTTGTCTGGGATTGAAGAAGTTGTTCTAGGATTGGAGAATTTGTTCTGAGTTTGAAGAAGTTGTCTGGGATTGAAGAAGTTGTTCTGGGATTGGAGAAGTTGTTCTTGGATTGGAGAAGTTGTTCTGGGATTGGAGAAGTTGTTCTGGGCTTGGGGAAGTTGTTCTGGGCTTGGGGAAGTTGTTCTGGGCTTGGGGAAGTTGTTCTGGGCTTGGGGAAGTTGTTCTGGGTTTTTAGAACATTTTCTGTGATTGGGGAAGTTTTTCTGTGTTTTGAGAATTTTGTCTCATTTTGGAGAATTTGTTCTGGGATTGGGGAAATTGTTCAGGGATTGGGGAAGTTGTTCTGGGATTGGAGATATTGTTCTGTGTTTGGGGGAGTTGTTCTGTGGGGAAGTTTTTCTGTGTTTGTGGATGTTGTTCTGTGTTTGGAGATGTTGTTCTGTGTTTGGAGATGTTGTTCTGTGTTTGGAGATGTTGTTCTGTGTTTGGAGATGTTGTTCTGTGTTTGGAGATGTTGTTCTGTGTTTGGAGATGTTGTTCTGTGTTTGGAGATGTTGTTCTGTGTTTGGAGATGTTGTTCTGTGTTTGGAGATGTTGTTCTGGGTGTGGAGATGTTGTTCTGGGTGTGGAGATGTTGTTCTGGGTGTGGAGATGTTGTTCTGGGTGTGGAGATGTTGTTCTGGGTGTGGGGATGTTGTTCAGGGTGTGGGGATGTTGTTCTGGGATTGCAGATACTGTTCTGTGTTTGGGGAAGTTTTTCTGGGTTTTGGGAAGTTGTTCTGCATTTGTGGAAATTGTTCCGAGATTGGTGATGTTGTTCTGGGATTGGAGAAGTTGTTCTGAGAATTTTGACAATGTTCTGGGATTGGAAAATTTGTTCTTTGATTGGGGAACTTGTTCTGTGTGTCAAGAATATTGTCTATGATTGGAGAAGTAGTTCTTGGATTGGAGAAGTAGTTCTTGGTATGGAGGAGCATTTCTTTGTTTGGAGAAGTAGTTCTTGCTTTGGAGAAGTAGTTCTTGCTTTGGAGAAGTAGTTCTTGGTTTGGAGAAGTAGTTCTTATTTTGGAGAAATTTTTCTTGGATTGGAGAAGTTTTTCTGGGATTGGAGGAATTGTTCTGGGATTGACGAAACTGTTCTTGGATTGGGGAACTTGTTCTGTTTTGGGGGAAGTTGTTCTGGGATTGGGGAAGTTGTTCTGGGATTGGGGAAGTTGTTCTGGGATTGGGGAAGTTGTTCTGGGATTGGGGAAGTTGTTCTGGGATTGGGGAAGTTGTTCTGGGATTGGGGAGCTTGTTCTGGGATTGGGGAGCTTGTTCTGGGATTGGGGAAGTTGTTCTGGGTTTGGGGAAGTTGTTCTGGGTTTGGGGAACTTGTTCTGTCTTTGGCAATGGTGTACTGGGTTTGGAGAAGTTGTTCTGGGTTTGGGGAACTTGTTCTGTGTTTGGGGAACTTGTTCTGTCTTTGGCAATGGTGTTCTGGGTTTGGAGAAGTTGTTCTGGTTTTGGAGAAGTTCTTCTGTGTTTGGGGAAGTTGTTCTGTGTTTGGTGAAGTTGTTCTGGATTTGGAGAAGTTGTTCTGGGTTTGGAGAAGTTGTTCTGGGTTTGGAGAAGGTGTTCTGGGTTTGGAGAAGGTGTTCTGGGTTTGGAGAAGTTTTTATGGGCTTGGAGATGTTGCTCTGGGATTGGAGAAATTATTCTTGGATTGGAAATTTAGTTCTTATAATGGAGAAATTGTTCTGGGATTGGAGATATTGTTCTGTGTTTGGGGAAGGTGTGAGATTGGAGAATTTGTTCTTAGTTTGAAGAATTTGTTCTGAGTTTGAAGAAGTTGTCTGGGATTGAAGAAGTTGTTCTGGGATTGGAGAAGTTGTTCTGGGATTGGAGAAGTTGTTCTGGGATTGGAGAAGTTGTTCTGGGATTGGAGAAGTTGTTCTGGGATTGGAGAAGTTGTTCTGGGATTGGAGAAGTTGTTCTGGGATTGGAGAAGTTGTTCTGGGATTGGGGAAGTTGTTCTTGGATTGCAGATACTGTTCTGTGTTTGGGGAAGTTTTTCTGTTTTTTTGGGAAATTGTTCTGCATTTGGGGAAATTGTTGAAAGGTTGGGGAAGTTGTTCTGGGTTTGGAGAACTTGTTCTGGGATTGGAGAAGTTGTTCAGGGAATTTAGACCATTTTCTGGGATTGGAGAATTTGGTCTTTGTTTGGGGAACTTGTTCTGTGTTTCGAGAATGATGTCTATGATTGGAGAAGTAGTTGTGGGGTTGGCGAAGTAGTTGTGGGGTTGGCGAAGTAGTTCTGGTATTGGAGAAGTAGTTCTGGGATTGGAGTATTTGTTCAGGGATTGGGGAAGTTGTTCAGGTATTGGGGATGTTGTTCAGGGAATTTTGACCATGTTCTGTGATTAGGAACTTTGTTCTTTTTATTACGGAAGTTTTTCTGGCATTGGAGAATATCTGGGATTGGAGAATTTGTTCTGGGATTGGAGAAGTTGGTCTGTGTTTGGGGAAGTTTTTCTGGGTTTTGGGAAGTTGTTCTGCATTTGTGGAAATTGTTCCGAGATTGGTGATGTTGTTCTGGGATTGGAGAAGTTGTTCTGAGAATTTTGACAATGTTCTGGGATTGGAAAATTTGTTCTTTGATTGGGGAACTTGTTCTGTGTGTCAAGAATATTGTCTATGATTGGAGAAGTAGTTCTTGGATTGGAGAAGTAGTTCTTGGTATGGAGGAGCATTTCTTTGTTTGGAGAAGTAGTTCTTGCTTTGGAGAAGTAGTTCTTGCTTTGGAGAAGTAGTTCTTGCTTTGGAGAAGTAGTTCTTTGTTTGGAGAAGTAGTTCTTTGTTTGGAGAAGTAGTTCTTGCTTTGGAGAAGTAGTTCTTGCTTTGGAGAAGTAGTTCTTGCTTTGGAGAAGTAGTTCTTGCTTTGGAGAAGTAGTTCTTATTTTGGAGAAATTTTTCTTGGATTGGAGAAGTTTTTCTGGGATTGGAGGAATTGTTCTGGGATTGACGAAACTGTTCTTGGATTGGGGAACTTGTTCTGTTTTGGGGGAAGTTGTTCTGTGTTTGAGGAAGTTGTTCTGTGTTTGGGGAACTTGTTCTGGGATTGGGGAAGTTGTTCTGGGATTGGGGAAGTTGTTCTGGGATTGGGGAGCTTGTTCTGGGATTGGGGAGCTTGTTCTGGGATTGGGGAGCTTGTTCTGGGCTTGGGGAAGTTGTTCTGGGATTGGGGAAGTTGTTCTGGGCTTGGGGAAGTTGTTCTGGGATTGGGGAAGTTGTTCTGTGTTTGGGGAACTTGTTCTGTCTTTGGCAATGGTGTACTGGGTTTGGAGAAGTTGTTCTGGGTTTGGGGAACTTGTTCTGTGTTTGGGGAACTTGTTATGTCTTTGGCAATGGTGTTCTGGGTTTGGAGAAGTTGTTCTGGTTTTGTAGAAGTTGTTCTGTGTTTGGGGAAGTTGTTCTGTGTTTGGGAAAGTTGTTCTGGATTTGGAGAAGTTGTTCTGGATTTGGAGAAGTTGTTCTGGGTTTGGAGAAGTTGTTCTGGGTTTGGAGAAGGTGTTCTGGGTTTGGAGAAGGTGTTCTGGGTTTGGAGAAGTTTTTATGGGCTTGGAGATGTTGCTCTGGGATTGGAGAAATTATTCTTGGATTGGAAATTTAGTTCTTATAATGGAGAAATTGTTCTGGGTTTGGAGAAGTTGTTCTGGGTTTGGAGAAGTTTTTATGGGCTTGGAGATGTTGCTCTGGGATTGGAGAAATTATTCTTGGATTGGAAATTTAGTTCTTATAATGGAGAAATTGTTCTGGGATTGGAGATATTGTTCTGTGTTTGGGGAAGGTGTGAGATTGGAGAATTTGTTCTTAGTTTGAAGAATTTGTTCTGAGTTTGAAGAAGTTGTCTGGGATTGAAGAAGTTGTTCTGGGATTGGAGAAGTTGTTCTGGGATTGGAGAAGTTGTTCTGGGATTGGATAAGTTGTTCTGGGATTGGAGAAGTTGTTCTGGGATTGGAGAAGTTGTTCTGGGATTGGAGAAGTTGTTCTGGGATTGGAGAAGTTGTTCTGGGATTGGAGAAGTAGTTCTGGGATTGGAGAAGTTGTTCTGGGATTGGGGAAGTTGTTCTGGGATTGGGGAAGTTGTTCTTGGATTGCAGATACTGTTCTGTGTTTGGGGAAGTTTTTCTGTTTTTTTGGGAAATTGTTCTGCATTTGGGGAAATTGTTCAGAGGTTGGGGAAGTTGTTCTGGGTTTGGAGAACTTGTTCTGGGATTGGAGAAGTTGTTCAGGGAATTTAGACAATGTTGTGGGTTTGGAGAATTTGGTCTTTGTTTGGGGAACTTGTTCTGCGTTTCGAGAATTATGTCTATGATTGGAGAAGTAGTTGTGGGGTTGGCGAAGTAGTTGTGGGGTTGGCGAAGTAGTTCTGGTATTGGAGAAGTAGTTCTGGGATTGGAGTATTTGTTCAGGGATTGGGGAAGTTGTTCAGGTACTGGGGATGTTGTTCAGGGAATTTTGACCATGTTCTGTGATTAGGAACTTTGTTCTTTTTATTACGGAAGTTTTTCTGGCATTGGAGAATATCTGGGATTGGAGAATTTGTTCTGGGATTGGAGAAGTTGGTCTGTGTTTGGGGAAGTTTTTCTGGGTTTTGGGAAGTTGTTCTGCATTTGTGGAAATTGTTCCGAGATTGGTGATGTTGTTCTGGGATTGGAGAAGTTGTTCTGAGAATTTTGACAATGTTCTGGGATTGGAAAATTTGTTCTTTGATTGGGGAACTTGTTCTGTGTGTCAAGAATATTGTCTATGATTGGAGAAGTAGTTCTTGGATTGGAGAAGTAGTTCTTGGTATGGAGGAGCATTTCTTTGTTTGGAGAAGTAGTTCTTGCTTTGGAGAAGTAGTTCTTGCTTTGGAGAGGTAGTTCTTGCTTTGGAGAAGTAGTTCTTTGTTTGGAGAAGTAGTTCTTGCTTTGGAGAAGTAGTTCTTGCTTTGGAGAAGTAGTTCTTGCTTTGGAGAAGTAGTTCTTATTTTGGAGAAATTTTTCTTGGATTGGAGAAGTTTTTCTGGGATTGGAGGAATTGTTCTGGGATTGACGAAACTGTTCTTGGATTGGGGAACTTGTTCTGTTTTGGGGGAAGTTGTTCTGTGTTTGAGGAAGTTGTTCTGTGTTTGGGGAACTTGTTCTGGGATTGGGGAAGTTGTTCTGGGATTGGGGAAGTTGTTCTGGGATTGGGGAGCTTGTTCTGGGATTGGGGAGCTTGTTCTGGGATTGGGGAGCTTGTTCTGGGATTGGGGAAGTTGTTCTGGGATTGGGGAAGTTGTTCTGGGTTTGGGGAAGTTGTTCTGTGTTTGGGGAACTTGTTCTGTCTTTGGCAATGGTGTACTGGGTTTGGAGAAGTTGTTCTGGGTTTGGGGAACTTGTTCTGTGTTTGGGGAACTTGTTCTGTCTCTGGCAATGGTGTTCCGGGTTTGGAGAAGTTGTTCTGGTTTTGGAGAAGTTTTTATGGGCTTGGAGATGTTGCTCTGGGATTGGAGAAATTATTCTTGGATTGGAAATTTAGTTCTTAAAATGGAGAAATTGTTCTGGGATTGAAGATATTGTTCTGTGTTTGGGGAAGGTGTGAGATTGGAGAATTTGTTCTTAGTTTGAAGAATTTGTTCTGAGTTTGAAGAAGTTGTCTGGGATTGAAGAAGTTGTTCTGGGATTGGGGAAGTTGTTCTGGGATTGGAGAAGTTGTTCTGGGATTGGAGAAGTTGTTCTGGGATTGGATAAGTTGTTCTGGGATTGGAGAAGTTGTTCTGGGATTGGAGAAGTTGTTCTGGGATTGGAGAAGTTGTTCTGGGATTGCAGATACTGTTCTGTGTTTGGGGAAGTTTTTCTGGGTTTTGGGAAGTTGTTCTGCATTTGTGGAAATTGTTCCGGGATTGGTGATGTTGTTCTGGGATTGGAGAAGTTGTTCTGAGAATTTTGACAATGTTCTGGGATTGGAAAATTTGTTCTTTGATTGGGGAACTTGTTCTGTGTGTCAAGAATATTGTCTGTGATTGGAGAAGTAGTTCTTGGATTGGAGAAGTAGTTCTTGGTATGGAGGAGCATTTCTTTGTTTGGAGAAGTAGTTCTTGCTTTGGAGAAGTAGTTCTTGCTTTGGAGAAGTAGTTCTTGCTTTGGAGAAGTAGTTCTTATTTTGGAGAAATTTTTCTTGGATTGGAGAAGTTTTTCTGGGATTGGAGGAATTGTTCTGGGATTGACGAAACTGTTCTTGGATTGGGGAACTTGTTCTGTTTTGGGGGAAGTTGTTCTGTGTTTGAGGAAGTTGTTCTGTGTTTGGGGAACTTGTTCTGTGTTTGGGGAAGTTGTTCTGGTATTGGGGAAGTTGTTCTGGGATTGGGGAGCTTGTTCTGGGATTGGGGAGCTTGTTCTGGGATTGGGGAAGTTGTTCTGGGATTGGGGAAGTTGTTCTGGGATTGGGGAAGTTGTTCTGGGTTTGGGGAAGTTGTTCTGGGTTTGGGGAAAGTGTTCTGTCTTTGGCAATGGTGTACAGGGTTTGGAGAAGTTGTTCTGGGTTTGGGGAACTTGTTCTGTGTTTGGGGAACTTGTTCTGTCTTTGGCAATGGTGTTCTGGGTTTGGAGAAGTTGTTCTGGATTTGGAGAAGTTGTTCTGGGTTTGGAGAAGTTGTTCTGGGTTTGGAGAAGGTGTTCTGGGATTGGGGAAGTTTTTCTGGGATTGGAGATATTGTTCTGTGTTTGGGGGAGTTGTTCTGTGGGGAAGTTTTTCTGTGTTTGTGGATGTTGTTCTGTGTTTGGAGATGTTGTTCTGTGTTTGGAGATGTTGTTCTGTGTTTGGAGATGTTGTTCTGTGTTTGGAGATGTTGTTCTGTGTTTGGGGATGTTGTTCTGTGTTTGGGGATGTTGTTCTGGGTTTGGGGATGTTGTTCGGTGTTTGGGGATGTTGTTCTGTGTTTGGGGATGTTGTTCTGGGTTTGGGGAAGTTGTTCTGGGATTGGAGAAGTTGTTCTGGGATGGGAGAAATTGTTCTGGGATGGGAGAAATTGTTCTGGGTTTGGAGAATCTTTTTGGGATTGGAAAATTTGTTCTTGGATTGGAGATAATGTTCTGCCTTTTGGGGAAGTTGTTCTGGGATGGGGGAAGTTGTTCTGCGATGGGAGAAGTTGTTCTGGGATTGGAGAATTTTTTTAGGATAGGAGAATTTATTCTTGGATTGGAGATATTGTTCTGTCTTTGGGGAAGTTGGTCAGGGTTTGGAGAAGTTGTTCTGGATCTGGAGTAGTTGTTCTGGGTTTGGAGAAGTTGTTCTGGGTTTGAAGAACTTGTTCTGGGTTTGGAGACGTTTTTCTGGATTTGGAGAGCTTGCTCTGGGATTGGAGAAGTTATTCTTCGATTGGAAAATTAGTTCTTGTGTTGGAGAAATTGTTCTGGGAGTGGAGATATTGTTCTGTGTTTGGGGAAGTTGTTGTGGGATTGGAGAAGTTGTTGTGGGATTGGAGAAGTTGTTGTGGGATTGGAGAAGTTGTTGTGGGATTGGAGAAGTTGTTGTGGGATTGGAGAAGTTGTTGTGGGATTGGAGAAGTTGTTGTGGGATTGGAGAAGTTGTTGTGGGATTGGAGAAGTTGTTGTGGGATTGGAGAAGTTGTTGTGGGATTGGAGAAGTTGTTGTGGGATTGGAGAAGTTGTTGTGGGATTGGAGAAGTTGTTGTGGGATTGGAGAAGTTGTTCTGGGATTGGAGAAGTTGCTCTTTGTTTGGGGAAGTTTTTCTGGGTTTTGGGAAGTTATTCTGGGTTTTGGGAAGTTATTCTGCGTTTGTGGAAATTGTTCAGAGATTGGTGATGTTGTTCTGGGATTGGAGAATTTGTTCTGAGAATTTGGACAATGTTCTGGGATTGGAAAATTTTTTCTTTGATTGGGGAACTTGTTCTGTGTTTCGAGACTTTTGTCCATGTTTGGAGAATTTGTTCAGGGATTGTAGATTTTGTCCTTTGTTTGGAGAAGTTCTTCTGGGATTGGAGAAGTTCTTCTAGGATTGGAGAAGTCGTTCATTGAATTTAGGCCTTGTTGTGCGATTGGAGTATTTGGTCTTTGAATGTTGTACTTGTTGTGTGTTTCAAGAATTTTGTCTGTTGTTGGAAAATATGTTCTGGTTTTGGAGAAGTTGTTCAGCGACTGGGGAAGTTGTTAAGGGATTGGAGAATTTGTTCTGGGATTGGAGAAGTTGGTCTGTGTTTGGGGAAGTTTTTCTGGGTTTTGGGAAGTTGTTCTGCATTTGAGGAAATTGTTCAGAGATTGGGCATGTTGTTCTGGGATTGGAGAAGTTGTTCAGGGAATTTAGACAATGTTCTGGGATTGGAGAATTTGGTCTTTGTTTGGGGAACTTGTTCTGTGTTTCAAGAATTACGTCTGTGATTGAAGAAGTTGTTCTGGGGTTGGCGAAGTAGTTCTGGTATTGGAGAAGTTGTTCTGGGATTTTAGAAGTTGTTCTGGGATTGTAGAATTTGTTCTGGGATTGTAGAAGTTTTTCTGGGATTAGAGAAGTTCTGGGATTGGAGAAGTTGTTCAGGGATTGGGGAAGTTGTTCTGGGTTTGGAGAAGTTGTTCTGGGTTTGGGGAAGTTGTTCTGGGTTTGGGGAAGTTGTTTTGGGTTTGGGGAAGTTGTTGTGTGTTTGGGGAAGTTGTGTGTTTGGGGAAGTTGTTCTGTGTTTGGGGAAGTTGTTTTGTGTTTGGGGAACTTGTTCTGTGTTTGGGGAACTTGTTCTGTGTTTGGGGAAGTTGTTCTGTGTTTGGGGAACTTGTTCTGTGTTTGGGGAAGTTGTTCTGTGTTTGGGGAAGTTGTTCTGTGTTTGGGGAAGTTGTTCTGTGTTTGGGGAAGTTGTTCTGTGTTTGGGGAAGTTGTTCTGTGTTTGGGGAAGTTGTTCTGTGTTTGGGGAAGTTGTTCTGTGTTTGGGGAAGTTGTTCTGTGTTTGGGGAAGTTGTTCTGTGTTTGGGGAATTTGTTCTGGGATTGCGGAATTTGTTCTGGGATTGGGGAACTTGTTCTAGTATGGGGGAATTTGTTGTGGGATTGGGGAATTTGTTGTGGGATTGGAGAACATTTTCTGTGATTGGGGAGGTTTTTCTGTGTTTCGAGAATTTTGTCTCATATTGGAGAAGTTGTTCTGGGATTGGAGAAGTTTTTCTGGGTTTGGAGAATTTGTACAGGGATTTGGGAAGTTGTTCTGGGTTTGGAGAAGTTGTTCCAGTATTGGAGAAGTAGTTCTGGGATTGGAATATTTGTATTAGGATTGGCGAAGTCGTTCTGGGATTGGAGAAGTAGTTCTGGGGTTGGCGAAGTAGTTCCTGAATTGGCGAAGTAGTTCTGGGATTGGAGAAGTATTTCTGGGATTGGAGAAGTAGTTCTGGGATTGGAGAAGTAGTTCTGGGATTGGAGAAGTAGTTCTGGGATTGGAGAAGTAGTTCTGGGATTGGAGAAATTGTTCTGGGATTGGAGAACTTGTTCTGTGTTTGGGGAAGTTTTTCTGTGTTTGGGGAAGTTGTTTTGTGTTCCGAGAATTTTGTCTCATATTGGAGAAGTTGTTCTGGGATTGGAGAAGTTGTTCAGGGTTTGGAGAATTTATCAGGGTTTGGGGAAGTGGTTTAGGGATTGGGGAAGTTGTTCAGGGATTGGCGATGCTGTTCAGGGATTGGAGATGTCGTTAATGGAATTTAAATTATGTTCTGTCATTGGAAACTTTGGTCTTTGATTGGGGAACTTGTTCTGGGATTGGAGAATTTTTTTGGGATTTGAGAATTTGTTCTTGGATTGGAGATTTTGTTCTGTCTTTGGGGAAGTTGTTTTGGGATTGGAGAATTTGTTCAGGGATTGGGGAAGTTGTTCAGGGTTTGGAGAAGTTGTTCTGGGTTTGGAGAATTTGTTTTGGGTTTGGAGAATTTGTTCTGGGATTGGAGAAATTATTCTTGGATTGGAGAACTTGTTCTGGGTTTGGAGATATTGTTCTGTGTTTGGGACATTTTTTCAGGGATTGGAGAAGTTCTGGGATTGGAGATATTTTTCTGTCTTTGGGGAAGTTGTTCTGTGTTTGGAGAAGTTGTTCTGGGATTGGAGAAGTTGTTCTGGGATTGGAGAAGTTGTTCTGGGATTGGATAATTTTTACTGGGATTGGAGAAGTTTTTCTTGGATTGCAGATATTGTTCTGTGTTTGGGGAAGTTTTTCTGGATTTTGGGAAGTTGTTCTGCATTTGGGGAAATTGTTCAGAGGTTGGGGAACTTGTTCTTTGAGTGGAGAATTTGTTCTGGGATTGGAGAATTTGTTCATGGAATTTAGACAATATTCTGGGATTGGAGAATTTGTTCTTTGGGAAACTTGTTCTGTGTTTCGAGAATTTTGTCTGTTGTTGTAAAAAATGTTCTGGGTCTGGAGAAGTTGTTCTGTGTTTCGAGAAGTTGTTGTGGGGATTTGAGATATTGTTCTGTGTTTGGGGAAGTTTTTCTGGGTTTTGGGAAGTTGTTCTGCATTTGGGGAAATTGTTGAGAGGTTGGGGACGTTGTTCTGCGATTGGAGAATTTGTTCTGGGATTGGAGAAATTGTTCAGGGAATTTAGACAATGTTCTGGGTTTGGAGAATTTGATCTTTGTTTGGGGAACTTGTTCTGTGTCTCGAGAATTATGTCTATGATTGGCGAAGTAGTTGTGGGGTTGGCGAAGTAGTTGTGGGGTTGGCGAAATAGTTGTGGGGTTGGCAAAGTAGTTCTGGGGTTGGCAAAGTAGTTCTGGGGTTGGCAAAGTAGTTCTGGGGTTGGAGTATTTGTTCTGCGATTGGGGAATTTGTTCAGGTATTGGGGATGTTGTTGAGGGATTTTTGACCATGTTCAGTGATTAGGAACTTTGGTCTTTAATTACGGAACTTGTTCTGGGATTGGAGAATTTGTTATGGGATTGAAGAAATTGTTGTGGGATTGGAGAATTTGTTCAGGGAATTTAGACCATATTCTGTGATTGGGGAATTTGTTCTGTGAGTGGGGGACTTGTTCTGTGTTTTGTGAATTTTGTCTATAATTGGAGAACTTGTTCTTTGGTTGGTGAAGTAGTTCTGGGACCGGAGAAGTAGTTCTGGGACCGGAGAAGTAGTTCTGGGACTGGAGAAGTTGTTCTGGGTTTTTAGGACCTGTTCTGGGGTTTGAGGACCTGTTCTGGGTTTTTAGAACCTGTTCTATGATTGAGGAACTTGTTCTGTGCTTTGCAAGTCTTGTTAATGATTGTAGAAGTTGTTCTAGGATTGGAGAAGTTCTTCAGGGATTGGAGAATTTTTTCTGGGATTGGAGAATTTTTTCTGGGAATTTAGTCCTTTTTCTGTGATTGGCGAATTTGGTCTTTGATTGGGGAAATTGTTCTGTGTTTTGAGAATTTCGTCTCTTCTTGGAGGAGTTGTTCTGGGGTTGGAGGAGTTGTTCTGGGGTTGGAGAAGTTGTTCTGGGATTGGAAAAATGGGTCTGTGTTGGGGGAAGTTGTTCTGTGTTTCCAGAATATTGTGTATGATTAGAGAAATTGTTCAGGGATTGGAGCAGTTGTTCAGGGATTGGAGCAGTTGTTCAGGGATTGGAGCAGTTGGCCTGTGTTGGGGGAAGTTGGCCTGTGTTGGGGGAAGTTGGCCTGTGTTTTGAGAATTTTGTGTATGATTAGAGAAGTTGTTCTGGGTTTGGGGAAGTTGTTCTGGCTTTGGGGAAGTTGTTCTGGGTTTGGGGAAGTTGTTTTGGGTTTGAAATAGTTTGAAATTGGTTAGAAATAGCCAAAACCATCTTAGAAATAGACTAAAAAAAAAGCTTAAAAGGGGTTGGAAATGGGAAAAATGGATTAGAAATAGACAAAAATGGCCTAATCCTGGTAAGATATGGAAAAAAATCGTACAGAAATGGCCATTGGTAGCTTAGAAACAGCCAAAAAATGGATTAAAATGGGTTGGAAATCAAAAAGATGTATCTCAAAATAGCCAAAATGGCTTAAAATGGGTTAACATTGAGCCTGCCACCTCACGCTGCTGTGATGATTCTCAGAGCTGGTTTCCTGAAGGTCTTTGCAGGGTCCTTGGGGTTGGTAAGATAAGCAAGCATCAGAAGTGTGCTTTGCTGTATCCTTTACTCTCTCTAGAGTTTCCTACATGAATAAACCAGTGGAGAATCCTGTATTTGTCTCTGTTTTTCTCTCACCTGGAATCCTGGAACTCTGGAACAGGTGTGATGGGCTTTTAGAATCCCAGTGTAGCTGTTTACTCTTGATAAGCTGCATAAATGGACAGAAGAGCTTTGGGGCTAAGCATGCACTTAATGGGTCAGGGACAGAAGAGCTCTGGGACTAAGCTTGCTTTTAATGGGTCCAGTCCAGAGAGTCAGCTTGGGAATGGGTGTAGTAGTTTATCCGGAGTCAGTGTCAGAGTTGGAGCATCTGGCTTCAGAGTGTTTGGCTGTCGGTTTGTGTGTACCTTTCAATCTATGTCTTGGTGTAAGTGTGGCCTGAGAGTTAGAGGCCGATAAAACTTTTTTTTGGCATTGTGGTTTTTGAGTTTTGATTGTGAGTCTGAACCAGAGAATGGGAGCCCAGAAGCTGAAGGCAGAGAGAGAGCCAGAGTCAGATAGGGAAAAGACCAGGCTGTGGCATATCAGGTTGCTTCTGTTGCAGCTGGTGGCTTGCCCCACCCCTGAGCCAGGGCTTTGAGGGAGGGGTTGAGGGTGGGTCCTTGGGTACATGAGGCACAGCCATGCAGCAGGGAGCTGTTTCAGTACTTGGCTTTCATCAGGGTGAGTTTGGTGGTGGTTGTTTTGGGGTTTGTAGGGTTAGAGCTTTGTGGTTTATTTCTGCTGTTTTTTGGGGGTTTTTTTTGAAATGGTTTTATCTGAATTAAGACCTTCAGGCCATGCCAAGACTCACTAGTGCATACATTAGTATCTTTGTGTAGGGGGTTGTTTTGTTTGAATTGAGAACTGGGTCTGTGTTGGGGGACATGGGTCTTTCAATTGAGAACTGGGTCTGTGCTGGGTGCCCTGGGTCTGTGCTGGGGGACCTGGGTCTTGGAATTGAGAACTGGGTGTGTGCTGGGGACCTGGGTCTTTGAACTGAGAACTGGGTCTGTGCTGGGGGACCTGGGTCTGTGGTAGGCGACCTGGGTCGGTGCTGGGGGACCTGGGTCTTCGAATTGAGAGCTGGGTGTCTTCTGGGGGACCTGGGCCTTTGAATTGAGACCTGGGTGTGTACTGGGGAGCCTCGGTCTTTGAATTGAGAACTGAGTCTGTGCTGGGGGATCTGGGTCTTTGAATTGTGACCTGGGTGTGTGCTGGGGGGCCTGGGTCTTTGAATTGAGAACTGGGGGTGTGCTGGGGAACCTGGGCCTTTGAATTGACACCTGGGTCTGTGCTGGGGAACCTGGGTCTTTGAATTGAGAACTGGGGGTGTACTGGGGAGCCTGGGCCTTTGAATTGAGACCTGGGTCTGTGTTGGGGGACCTGGGTCTTTGAATTGAGAGCTGGGTCTGTGCTGGGGGAACTGGGTCTTTGAATTGAGACCTGGGTGTGTGCGGGGGGACCTGGGCCTTTGAATTGAGACCTGGGTGTGTGCTGGGGAACCTGGGTCTTTGAATTGAGATCTGGGTGTGTGCTGGGGGACCTGGGTCTTCGAATTGAGAACTGGGTCTGTGCTGGGGGACCTGGGTCTTTGAATTGAGAACTGGGTGTGTGCTGGGGGACCTGGGTCTTTGAATTGAGACCTGGGTCTGTGCTGAGGTACCTGGGTCTTTGAATTGAGACCTGGATCTGTGCTGAGGGACCTGGGTCTTTGAATTGAGAACTGGGTCTGTTCTGGGGGACTTGGGTCTGTGCTGAGGCGCCTGGGTCTTTGAATTGAGACCTGGGTCTGTGCTGGGGGACCTGGGTCTGTGCTGGGGGACCTGGGTCTGTGCTGGGGGACCTGGGTCTGTGCTGGGAGACCTGGGTCTGTGCTGGGGGACCTGGGTCTGTGCTGGGGACCTGGGTGTGTGCTGGGGACCTGGGTCTTTGAATTGAGAACTGGGTCTCTGCTGGGCGACCTGGGTCTGTTCTGGGAGACATGGGTCTGTGTTGAGGGACCTCGGTCTTTGAATTGAGACCTGGGTCTGTGCTGGGTGAGCTGGGCCTTTGAATTGAGACCTGGGTCTGTGCTGGGGGAACTGGGTCTGTGCTGGGGGACCTGGTCCTTTGAAGTGAGAACTCAGTCTGTGCTGGGGGACCTGGGTCTTTGAATTGAGAACTGCGTCTGTGCTGGGGGACCTGGGTCTTTGAATTGAGAACAGGGTGTGTGCTGGGGGACCTGGGTCTTTGAATTGAGACCTGGGTCTGTGCTAGGGGTCCTGGGTCTGTGCGGGGGGACCTCGGCCTTGGAATTGAGAACCGGTTCTGTGCTGGGGAACCTGGGTCTGTGCTGGGGGAACTCGGTCTTTGAATTGAAAACTGGTTGTGTGCTGGGGTACCTGGGTCTTTGAATTGAGACCTGGGTCTGTGCTGGGGGACCTGGGTTTTGAATGGGGACCTGGGTCTTTGAATTGAGAACTGGGTCTATGCTGATGGACCTGGGTCAGTTCTGGGGGACTTGGGTCTGTGCTGAGGTGCCTGGGTCTTTGAATTGAGACCTGAGTCTGTGCTGGGGGACCTGGGTCTTTGAATTGAGACCTGGGTCTGTGCTGGGGGAGCTGGGTCTGTTCTGGGGGACCTTGGCATTGGAATTGAGAACTGGTTCTGTGCTGGGGGAACTGGGTCTGTGCTGGGGGAACTTGGTCTTTGAATTGAGACCTGGGTCTGTGCTGGGGGACCTGGGTCTTTGAATTGAGAGCTGGGTCTGTGCTGGGGGACCTGGGTCTGTGCTGGGGGACCTTGGCATTGGAATTGAGAACTGGTTCTGTGCTGGGGGAACTGGGTCTGTGCTGGGGGACCTGTGTCTTTGAATTGAGACCTGGGTCTGTGCTGGGGGCCCTGGGTCATTGAATTGAGAACTGGGTGTGTGCTGGGCGACCTTGGCCTTTGAATTGAGACCTGGGTGTGTACTGGGGAGCCTAGGTCTTTGAATTGAGAACTGAGTCTGTGCTGGGGGATCTGGGTGTTTGAATTGAGACCTGGGTGTGTGCTGGGGGGCCTGGGTCTTTGAATTGAGAACTGGGGGTGTGCTGGGGAACCTGGGCCTTTGAATTGACACCTGGGTCTGTGCTAGGGAATCTGGGTCTTTGAATTGAGAACTGGGTCTGTGCTGGGGAATCTGGGCCTTTGAATTGAGACCTGGGTCTGTGTTGGGGGACCTGGGTCTTTGAATTGAGACCTGGGTCTGTGCCGGGCGACCTGGGTCTGTGCTTGGGACCTGCGTCTTTGAATTGAGACCTGGGTCTGTGCTGGGGGACCTGGGTCTTTGAATTGGGAACTGGGTCTGTTCTGGGCAACCTGGGTCTTTGAAGTGAGAACTGGGTCTGTGCTGGGCGACCTGGGTTTTTGAATTGAGGCCTGGGTAGGTGCTGGGGGCTCTGCGTGTGTGCTGGGGGACCTGCGTGTGTGCTGGGGGACCTGCGTGTGTGCTGGGGGACCTGCGTGTGTGCTGGGGGACCTGCGTGTGTGCTGGGGGACCTGGGTCTTTGAATTGAGACCTGGGTGTGTGCTGGGGGACCTGGGTCTTTGAATTGAGACCTGGGTGTGTGCTGGGGGACCTGGGTCTTTGAATTCAGGACTAGGTGTGTGCTGGGGGACCTGGGTGTGTGCTGGGGGACCTGGGTCTTTGAATTGAGAACTGGGTGTGTGCTGGGGGGCCTGGGTCTTTGAATTGAGAACTGGGTCTGTGCTGGGGATCTGGGTGTTTGAATTGAGACCTGGGTGTGTGCTGGGGGGCCTGGGTCTTTGAATTGAGAACTGGGTCTGTGCTGGGGATCTGGGTGTTTGAATTGAGACCTGGGTGTGTGCTGGGGGACCTGGGTCTTTGAATTGAGAACTGGGTCTGTGCTGGGCGACCTGGGTCTGTGCTGGGGAACGTGGGTCTTTTAATTGAGGACTGGGACTGTGCTGGGGGACCTGGGTCTTTGAATTGAGACCTGGGTCTGTGCTGGGGAACCTGGGTCTTTGAATTGAGTACTGGGTCTGTGCTGGGGGATCTGGGTCTTTGAATTGAGACCTGGTTCTATGTTGGGGGACCTGGGTCTTTGAATTGAGACCTGGGTCTGTGCTGGGCAACCTGGGTCTGTGCTTGGGAACTCGGTCTTTGAATTGAGACCTGGGTCTGTGCTGGGGGACCTGGGTCTTTGAATTGAGAACTGGGTCTGTGCTGGGGATCTGGGTGTTTGAATTGAGACCTGGGTGTGTGCTGGGGGGCCTGGGTCTTTGAATTGAGAACTGGGTCTGTGCTGGGGATCTGGGTGTTTGAATTGAGACCTGGGTGTGTGCTGGGGGACCTGGGTCTTTGAATTGAGAACTGGGTCTGTGCTGGGCGACCTGGGTCTGTGCTGGGGAACGTGGGTCTTTTAATTGAGGACTGGGTCTGTGCTGGGGGACCTGGGTCTTTGAATTGAGAACTGGGTCTGTTCTTGGCGACCTGGTCTTTGAAGTGAGAACTGGGTCTGTGCTGGGGGACCTGGGTTTTTGAATTGAGACCTGGGTCTGTGTTGGGGGACCTGCGTGTGTGCTGGGGGACCTGCGTGTGTGCTGGGGGACCTGTGTCTTTGAATTGAGAACTGGGTCTGTGCTGGGGGACCTGGGTCTTCAGAGACCTGGGTGTGTGCTGGGGGACCTGGGTCTTTGAATTGAGACCTGAGTCTGTACTGAGGTACCTAGGTCTTTGAATTGAGAACTGGGTCTGTGCTGGGGGGCCTTTGTCTTTGAATTGAGAGCTGGGTGTGTGCTGGGGGACCTGGGTCTTTGAATTGAGATCTGGGTCTGTGCTGGGGGACCTTGGTCTGTGCTGGGGACCTGGGACTATGAATTGAGACCTGGGTCTGTGCTGAGGTACCTGGGTCTTTGAATTGAGAACTGGGTCTGTGCTGGGGTACATGGGTGTGTGCTGAGGGACCTGGGTCTTTGAACTGAGAACTGGGTCTGTGCTGGGGGACCTGGGCCTGTGCTGGGGGACCTGGAACTTTGAATTAAGAACTGGGTGTGTGCTGGTAGACCTGGGTCATTTAATTGAGATCTGGGTCTGTGCTAGGGGTCCTGGGTCTCTGCTGGGGGACCTCGGCCTTGGATTTGAGAACCGGTTCTGTGCTAGGGGACCTGGGTCTGTGCTGGGGGAACTCAGTCTTTGAATTGAAAACTGGTTGTGTGCTGGGGTACCTGAGTCTTTGAATTGAGAGCTGGGTGTGTACTGGGGGACCTGGGTCTTTGAATTGAGAGCTGGGTCTGTGCTTGGGGACCTGGGTCTGTGATGGGGGAACTGGGTCTGTGCTGGGCGACCTGGGTCTTTGAATTGAGAGCTGGGTCTCTACTGGGGGACCTGGGTCTTTGAATTGAGAGCTGGGTCTGTACTGGGGGATCTGGATCTTTGAATTGAGACCTGGTTCTGTGTTGGGGGACCTGGGTCTTTGAATTGAGTCCTGGGTCTGTGCTGGGGGACCTGGGTCTTTGAATTGAGAACTGGGTCTGTGCTGGGGGACCTGGGTTTTAGAATTGAGAGCTGGGTCTGTGCTGGGGGACCTGCGTGTGTTATGGGGGACCTGCGTGTGTGCTGGGGGACCTGGGTCTTTGAATTGAGAACTGGGTCTGTGCTGGGGGACCTGGGTCTTTGAATTGAGACCTGGGTGTGTGCTGGGGGACCTGGGTCTTTGAATTGAGACCTGAGTCTGTACTGAGGTACCTAGGTCTTTGAATTGAGAACTGGGTCTGTGCTAGGGGGCCTTTGTCTTTGAATTGAGACCTGGGTGTGTGCTGGGGGACCTGGGTCTTTGAATTGAGATCTGGGTCTGTGCTGGGGGACCTTGGTCTGTGCTGGGGACCTGGGACTTTGAATTGAGACCTGGGTCTGTGCTGGGGGACCTGGGTCTTTGAATTGAGACCTGGGTCTGTGCTGAGGTACCTGGGTCTTTGAATTGAGAACTGGGTCTGAGCTGGGGGACCAGGGTATGTGCTGGGGGATCTGGGCCTTTGAACTGAGAACTGGTTGTGTGCTGGGGTACCTGGGTCTTTGAATTGAGACCTGGGTCTGTTCTGAGGGAGCTGGGTCTGTGCTGGGTGAGCTGGGCCTTTGAATTGAGAACTGGGTCTGTGCTGGGGGACCTGGGTCTGTGCTGGGGGACCTGTCCTTTGAATTGAGAACTGAGTCTGTGCTGGGGGACCTGGGTCTGTACTGGGGGACCTGGGTCTTTGAATTGAGAACTGCATGTGTGCTGGGGGACCTGGGTCTTTGAATTGAGAAGTGGGTGTGTTCTGGGGGACCTGGGTCTTTGAATTGAGACCTGGGTCAGTGCTGGGGGACCTGGGTCTGTGCTGCAGGCCTGGGTCTGTGCTGGGGGACCTGGGTCTTTGAATTGAGAACTGGGTGTGTGCTGGTGGACCTGGGTCTTTGAACTGAGATCTGGGTCTGTGCTAGGGGTCCTGGGTCTGTGCTGGGGGACCTCGGCCTTGGAATTGAGAACCGGTTCTGTGCTAGGGGACCTGGGTCTGTGCTGGGGGAACTCAGTCTTTGAATTGAGACCTGGTTGTGTGCTGGGGTACCTGGGTCTTTGAATTGAGACCTGGGTCTGTGCTGGGGGACCTGGGTCTTTGAATTGAGAGCTGGGTCTGTGCTGGGGGACCTGGGTCTGTGCTGGGGGAGCTGGGTCCGTGCTGGGGGAACTCGGTCTTTGAATTGAAAACTGGTTGTGTGCTGGGGTACCTGGGTCTTTGAATAGAGAGCTGGGTGTGTACTGGGGGACCTGGGTTTTTGAATTGAGAGCTGGGTGTGTACTGGGAGATCTGGGTCTGTTCTAGGGGACCTTGGCATTGGAATTGAGAACTGGTTCTGTGCTGGGCGAACTGGGTCTGTGCTGGGGGAACTCGGTCTTTGAATTGAGACCTGGGTCTGTGCTGGGGGACCTGGGTCTTTGAATTGAGAGCTGGGTCTGTGCTGGGGGACCTGGGTCTGTGCTGGGGGAGCTGGTTCTGTGCTGGGGGACCTGGGTCTTTGAATTGAGAACTGGTTGTGTGCTGGGGTACCTGGGTCCTTGAATTGAGAACTGGATGTGTGCTGGGGGACCTGGGTCATTGAATTGAGACCTGGGTGTTTGCTGGGCGACCTGGGTCTTAGAATTGAGAGCTGGGTGTGTGCTGGGCGACCTGGGCCTTTGAATTGAGACCTGGGTGTGTACTGGGGAGCCTCGGTCTTTGAAATGAGAACTGAGTCTGTGCTGGGGGATCTGGGTCTTTGAATTGAGACCTGGGTGTGTGCTGGGGGGCCTGGGTCTTTGAATTGAGACCTGGGTCTGTGCTGGGCGACCTGGGTCTGTGCTTGGGAACTCGGTCTTTGAATTGAGACTTGGGTCTGTGCTGGGGGACCTGGGTCTTTGAATTGAGAACTGGGTCTGTGCTGGGCGACCTGGGTCTTTGAAGTGAGAACTGGGTCTGTGCTGGGGGACCTGGGTTTTTGAATTGAGACCTGGGTCTGTGCTGGGGGACCTGCGTGTGTTATGGGGGACCTGCGTGTGTGCTGGGGGACCTGGGTCTTTGAATTGAGAACTGGGTCTGTGCTGGGGGACCTGGGTCTTTGAATTGAGACCTGGGTGTGTGCTGGGGGACCTGGGTCTTTGAATTGAGACCTGAGTCTGTACTGAGGTACCTAGGTCTTTGAATTGAGAACTGGGTCTGTGCTAGGGGGCCTTTGTCTTTGAATTGAGACCTGGGTGTGTGCTGGGGGACCTGGGTCTTTGAATTGAGATCTGGGTCTGTGCTGGGGGACCTTGGTCTGTGCTGGGGACCTGGGACTTTGAATTGAGACCTGGGTCTGTGCTGGGGGACCTGGGTCTTTGAATTGAGACCTGGGTCTGTGCTGAGGTACCTGGGTCTTTGAATTGAGAACTGGGTCTGAGCTGGGGGACCAGGGTATGTGCTGGGGGATCTGGGCCTTTGAACTGAGAACTGGTTGTGTGCTGGGGTACCTGGGTCTTTGAATTGAGACCTGGGTCTGTTCTGAGGGAGCTGGGTCTGTTCTGGGTGAGCTGGGCCTTTGAATTGAGAACTGGGTCTGTGCTGGGGGACCTGGGTCTGTGCTGGGGGACCTGGGTCTGTACTGGGGGACCTGGGTCTTTGAATTGAGAACTGCATGTGTGCTGGGGGACCTGGGTCTTTGAATTGAGAAGTGGGTGTGTTCTGGGGGACCTGGGTCTTTGAATTGAGACCTGGGTCAGTGCTGGGGGACCTGGGTCTGTGCTGCAGGCCTGGGTCTGTGCTGGGGGACCTGGGTCTTTGAATTGAGAACTGGGTGTGTGCTGGGGGACCTGGGTCTTTGAATTGAGATCTGGGTCTGTGCTAGGGGTCCTGGGTCTGTGCTGGGGGACCTCGGCCTTGGAATTGAGAACCGGTTCTGTGCTAGGGGACCTGGGTCTGTGCTGGGGGAACTCAGTCTTTGAATTGAGACCTGGTTGTGTGCTGGGGTACCTGGGTCTTTGAATTGAGACCTGGGTCTGTGCTGGGGGACCTGGGTCTTTGAATTGAGAGCTGGGTCTGTGCTGGGGGACCTGGGTCTGTGCTGGGGGAGCTGGGTCTGTGCTGGGGGAACTCGGTCTTTGAATTGAAAACTGGTTGTGTGCTGGGGTACCTGGGTCTTTGAATAGAGAGCTGGGTGTGTACTGGGGGACCTGGGTTTTTGAATTGAGAGCTGGGTGTGTACTGGGGGATATGGGTCTGTGCTAGGGGACCTTGGCATTGGAATTGAGAGCTGGTTCTGTGCTGGGCGAACTGGGTCTGTGCTGGGGGAACTCGGTCTTTGAATTGAGACCTGGGTCTGTGCTGGGGGACCTGGGTCTTTGAATTGAGAGCTGGGTCTGTGCTGGGGGACCTCGGTCTGTGCTGGGGGAGCTGGGTCTGTGCTGGGGGACCTGGGTCTTTGAATTGAGAACTGGTTGTGTGCTGGGGTACCTGGGTCTTTGAATTGAGAACTGGATGTGTGCTGGGGGACCTGGGTCATTGAATTGAGACCTGGGTGTTTGCTGGGCGACCTGGGTCTTAGAATTGAGAACTGGGTGTGTGCTGGGCGACCTGGGCCTTTGAATTGAGACCTGGGTGTGTGCTGGGGAGCCTCGGTCTTTGAAATGAGAACTGAGTCTGTGCTGGGGGATCTGGGTCTTTGAATTGAGACCTGGGTGTGTGCTGGGGGGCCTGGGTCTTTGAATTGAGACCTGGGTCTGTGCCGTGCGACCTGGGTCTGTGCTTGGGACCTGGGTTTTTGAATTGAGACCTGGGTGTGTGCTGGGGGACCTGGGTCTTTGAATTGATAACTGGGTCTGTTCTGGGCGACCTGGGTCTTTGAAGTGAGAACTGGGTCTGTGCTGGGGGACCTGGGTTTTAGAATTGAGACCTGGGTCTGTACTGGGGGACCTGCGTGTGTGCTGGGGGACCTGGGTCTTTGAATTGAGAACTGGGTCTGTGCTGGGGGACCTGGGTCTTTAATTGAGACCTGGGTGTGTGCTGGGGGACCTGGGTCTTTGAATTGAGACCTGGGTCTGTACTGAGGTACCTAGGTCTTTGAATTGAGACCTGGGTGTGTGCTGGGGGACCTGGGTCTTTGAATTGAGAGCTGGGTCTGTGCTGGGGGACCTGGGTCTGTGCTGGGGGAGATGGGTCTGTGCTGGGGGACCTGGGTCTTTGAATTGAGACCTGGGTCTGTGTTGGGGGACCTGCGTGTGTGCTGGGGGACCTGCGTGTGTGCTGGGGGACCTGCGTGTGTGCTGGGGGACCTGTGTCTTTGAATTGAGAACTGGGTCTGTGCTGGGGGACCTGGGTCTTCAGAGACCTGGGTGTGTGCTGGGGGACCTGGGTCTTTGAATTGAGACCTGGATCTGTACTGAGGTACCTAGGTCTTTGAATTGAGAACTGGGTCTGTGCTGGGGGGCCTTTGTCTTTGAAATGAGACCTGGGTGTGTGCTGGGGGACCTGGGTCTTTGAATTGAGATCTGGGTCTGTGCCTGGGGACCTTGGTCTGTGCTGGGGACCTGGGACTATGAATTGAGACCTGGGTCTGTGCTGAGGTACCTGGGTCTTTGAATTGAGAACTGGGTCTGTTCTGGGCGACCTGGGTCTTTGAAGTGAGAACTGGGTCTGTGCTGGGGAACCTGGGTGTGTGCTGGGGGACCTGGGTCTTTGAATTGAGACCTGTGTCTGTGCTGGGGGATCTGGGTCTTTGAATTGAGAACTGGGTCTGTGCTGGGGATCTGGGTGTTTGAATTGAGACCTGGGTGTGTGCTGGGGGACCTGGGTCTTTGAATTGAGACCTGTGTCTGTGCTGGGGGACCTGGGTCTTTGAATTGAGAACTGGGTCTGTGCTGGGGATCTGGGTGTTTGAATTGAGACCTGGGTGTGTGCTGGGGGACCTGGGTCTTTGAATTGAGAACTGGGTCTGTGCTGGGGGAGCTGGGTCTGTGCTGGGGAACGTGGGTCTTTGAATTGAGGACTGGGACTGTGCTGGGGGACCTGGGTCTTTGAATTGAGACCTGGGTCTGTGCTGGGGAACCTGGGTCTTTGAATTGAGAACTGGGTCTGTGCTGGGGGATCTGGGTCTTTGAATTGAGACCTGGTTCTGTGTTGGGGGACCTGGGTGTTTGAATTGAGACCTGGGTCTGTGCTGGGCAACCTGGGTCTGTGCTTGGGACCTGCATCTTTGAATTGAGACCTGGGTCTGTGCTGGGGGACCTGGGTCTTTGAATTGAGAACTGGGTCTGTGCTGAGGTACCTGGGTCTTTGAATTGAGAACTGGGTCTGTGCTGGGGTACCTGGGTCTGTGCTGGGGGACCTGGGTCTTTGAACTGAGAACTGGGTCTGTGCTGGGGGACCTGTGCCTGTGCTGGGGGACCTGGGCCTTTGAATTAAGAACTGGGTCTGTGCTGGGGGACCTGGGTCTTTGAATTGAGACCTGGGTCTGTTCTGAGGGAGCTGGGTCTGTGCTGGGTGAGCTGGGCCTTTGAATTGAGACCTGGGTCTGTGCTGGGGGACCTGGGTCTGTGCTGGGGGGCCTGGTCCTTTGAATTGAGAACTGAGTCTGTGCTGGGGGACCTGGGTCTGTACTGGGGGACCTGGGTCTTTGAATTGAGAACTGCGTGTGTGCTGGGGGACCTGGGTCTTTGAATTGAGAACTGGGTGTGTTCTGGGGGACCTGGGTCTTTGAATTGAGACCTGGGTCTGTGCTGGGGGACCTGGGTCTGTGCTGCAGGCCTGGGTCTGTGCTGGGGGACCTGGGTCTTTGAATTGAGAACTGGGTGTGTGCTGGGGGACCTGGGTCTTTGAATTGAGATCTGGGTCTGTGCTAGGGGTCCTGGGTCTGTGCTGGGGGACCTCGGCCTTGGAATTGAGAACCGGTTCTGTGCTAGGGGACCTGGGTCTGTGCTGGGGGAACTCGGTCTTTGAATTGAAAACTGGTTGTGTGCTGGGGTACCTGGGTCTTTGAATTGAGAGCTGGGTCTGTGCTGGGGGACCTGGGTCTGTGCTGGGGGAGCTGGGTCTGTGCTGGGGGAACTCGGTCTTTGAATTGAAAACTGGTTGTGTGCTGGGGTACCTGGGTCTTTGAATAGAGAGCTGGGTGTGTGCTGCGGGACCTGGGTTTTTGAATTGAGAGCTGGGTGTGTACTGGGGGATCTGGGTCTTTGAATTGAGACCTGAGTCTGTGCTGGGGGACCTGGGTCTTTGAATTGAGAGCTGGTTCTGTGCTGGGGGACCTGGGTCTGTTCTGGGGGACCTTGGCATTGGAATTGAGAACTGGTTCTGTGCTGGGCGAACTGGGTCTGTGCTGGGGGAACTCGGTCTTTGAATTGAGACCTGAGTCTGTGCTGGGGGACCTGGGTCTTTGAATTGAGAGCTGGGTCTGTGCTGGGGGACCTGGGTCTGTGCTGGGGGAGCTGGGTCTGTGCTGGGGGACCTGGGTCTTTGAATTGAGAACTGGTTGTGTGCTGGGGTGCCTGGGTTTTTGAATTGAGAACTGGATGTGTGCTGGGGGACCTGGGTCATTGAATTGAGACCTGGGTGTTTGCTGGGCGACCTGGGTCATTGAATTGAGAACTGGGTGTGTGCTGGGTGACCTGGGCCTTTGAATTGAGACCTGGGTGTGTACTGGGGAGCCTCGGTCTTTGGATTGAGAACTGAGTCTGTGCTGGGGGATCTGGGTGTTTGAATTGAGACCTGGGTGTGTGATGGGTGGCCTGGGTCTTTGAATTGAGAACTGGGGGTGTGCTGGGGAACCTGGGCCTTTGAATTGACACCTGGGTCTGTGCTGGGGAATCTGGGTCTTTGAATTGAGACCTGGGTCTGTGCTGGGGAACGTGGGCCTTTGAATTGAGACCTGGGTCTGTGTTGGGGGACCTGGGTCTTTGAATTGAGACCTGGGTCTGTGCCGTGCGACCTGGGTCTGTGCTTGGGACCTGGGTCTTTGAATTGAGACCTGGGTCTGTGCTGGGGGACCTGTCCTTTGAATTGAGAACTGAGTCTGTGCTGGGGGACCTGGGTCTGTACTGGGGGACCTGGGTCTTTGAATTGAGAACTGCGTGTGTGCTGGGGGACCTGGGTCTTTGAATTGAGAACTGGGTGTGTTCTGGGGGACCTGGGTCTTTGAATTGAGACCTGGGTCAGTGCTGGGGGACCTGGGTCTGTGCTGCAGGCCTGGGTCTGTGCTGGGGGACCTGGGTCTTTGAATTGAGAACTGGGTGTGTGCTGGGGGACCTGGGTCTTTGAATTGAGATCTGGGTCTGTGCTAGGGGTCCTGGGTCTGTGCTGGGGGACCTCGGCCTTGGAATTGAGAACCGGTTCTGTGCTAGGGGACCTGGGTCTGTGCTGGGGGAACTCAGTCTTTGAATTGAGACCTGGTTGTGTGCTGGGGTACCTGGGTCTTTGAATTGAGACCTGGGTCTGTGCTGGGGGACCTGGGTCTTTGAATTGAGAGCTGGGTCTGTGCTGGGGGACCTGGGTCTGTGCTGGGGGAGCTGGGTCTGTGCTGGGGGAACTCGGTCTTTGAATTGAAAACTGGTTGTGTGCTGGGGTACCTGGGTCTTTGAATAGAGAGCTGGGTGTGTACTGGGGGACCTGGGTTTTTGAATTGAGAGCTGGGTGTGTACTGGGGGATATGGGTCTGTTCTAGGGGACCTTGGCATTGGAATTGAGAACTGGTTCTGTGCTGGGCGAACTGGGTCTGTGCTGGGGGAACTCGGTCTTTGAATTGAGACCTGGGTCTGTGCTGGGGGACCTGGGTCTTTGAATTGAGAGCTGGGTCTGTGCTGGGGGACCTGGGTCTGTGCTGGGGGAGCTGGTTCTGTGCTGGGGGACCTGGGTCTTTGAATTGAGAACTGGTTGTGTGCTGGGGTACCTGGGTCTTTGAATTGAGAACTGGATGTGTGCTGGGGGACCTGGGTCTTTGAATTGAGACCTGGGTGTTTGCTGGGCGACCTGGGTCTTAGAATTGAGAACTGGGTGTGTGCTGGGCGACCTGGGCCTTTGAATTGAGACCTGGGTGTGTACTGGGGAGCCTCGGTCTTTGAAATGAGAACTTAGTCTGTGCTGGGGGATCTGGGTCTTTGAATTGAGACCTGGGTGTGTGCTGGGGGGCCTGGGTCTTTGAATTGAGACCTGGGTCTGTGCCGTGCGACCTGGGTCTGTGCTTGGGACCTGGGTCTTTGAATTGAGACCTGGGTGTGTGCTGGGGACCCTGGGTCTTTGAATTGATAACTGGGTCTGTTCTGGGCGACCTGGGTCTTTGAAGTGAGAACTGGGTCTGTGCTGGGGGACCTGGGTTTTAGAATTGAGACCTGGGTCTGTACTGGGGGACCTGCGTGTGTGCTGGGGGACCTGCGTGTGTGCTGGGGGACCTGGGTCTTTGAATTGAGAACTGGGTCTGTGCTGGGGGACCTGGGTCTTTAATTGAGACCTGGGTGTGTGCTGGGTGACCTGGGTCTTTGAATTGAGACCTGGGTCTGTACTGAGGTACCTAGGTCTTTGAATTGAGAACTGGGTGTGTGCTGGGGGACCTGGGTCTTTGAACTGAGAGCTGGGTCTGTGCTGGGGGACCTGGGTCTGTGCTGGGGGAGATGGGTCTGTGCTGGGGGACCTGGGTCTTTGAATTGAGACCTGGGTCTGTGTTGGGGGACCTGCGTCTGTGCTGGGGGACCTGCGTGTGTGCTGGGGGACCTGCGTGTGTGCTGGGGGACCTGTGTCTTTTAATTGAGAACTGGGTCTGTGCTGGGGGACCTGGGTCTTCAGAGACCTGGGTGTGTGCTGGGGGACCTGGGTCTTTGAATTGAGATCTGGGTCTGTGCTGGGTGACCTTGGTCTGTGCTGGGGACCTGGGACTATGAATTGAGACCTGGGTCTGTGCTGAGGTACCTGGGTCTTTGAATTGAGAACTGGGTCTGTTCTGGGCGATCTGGGTCTTTGAAGTGAGAACTGGGTCTGTGCTGGGGAACCTGGGTCTGTGCTGGGGGACCTGGATCTTTGAATTGAGACCTGGGTGTGTGCTGGGGGACCTGGGACTTTGAATTGAGACCTGGGTCTGTGCTGGGGGACCTGGGTCTTTGAATTGAGACCTGTGTCTGTGCTGAGGTACCTGGGTCTTTGAATTGAGAACTGGGTCTGAGCTGGGGGACCAGGGTATGTGCTGGGGGATCTGGGCCTTTGAACTGAGAACTGGTTGTGTGCTGGGGTACCTGGGTCTTTGAATTGAGACCTGGGTCTGTTCTGAGGGAGCTGGGTCTGTTCTGGGTGAGCTGGGCCTTTGAATTGAGAACTGGGTCTGTGCTGGGGGACCTGGGTCTGTGCTGGGGGACCTGTCCTTTGAATTGAGAACTGAGTCTGTGCTGGGGGACCTGGGTCTGTACTGGGGGACCTGGGTCTTTGAATTGAGAACTGCATGTGTGCTGGGGGACCTGGGTCTTTGAATTGAGAAGTGGGTGTGTTCTGGGGGACCTGGGTCTTTGAATTGAGACCTGGGTCAGTGCTGGGGGACCTGGGTCTGTGCTGCAGGCCTGGGTCTGTGCTGGGGGACCTGGGTCTTTGAATTGAGAACTGGGTGTGTGCTGGGGGACCTGGGTCTTTGAATTGAGATCTGGGTCTGTGCTAGGGGTCCTGGGTCTGTGCTGGGGGACCTCGGCCTTGGAATTGAGAACCGGTTCTGTGCTAGGGGACCTGGGTCTGTGCTGGGGGAACTCAGTCTTTGAATTGAGACCTGGTTGTGTGCTGGGGTACCTGGGTCTTTGAATTGAGACCTGGGTCTGTGCTGGGGGACCTGGGTCTTTGAATTGAGAGCTGGGTCTGTGCTGGGGGACCTGGGTCTGTGCTGGGGGAGCTGGGTCTGTGCTGGGGGAACTCGGTCTTTGAATTGAAAACTGGTTGTGTGCTGGGGTACCTGGGTCTTTGAATAGAGAGCTGGGTGTGTACTGGGGGACCTGGGTTTTTGAATTGAGAGCTGGGTGTGTACTGGGGGATATGGGTCTGTGCTAGGGGACCTTGGCACTGGAATTGAGAACTGGTTCTGTGCTGGGCGAACTGGGTCTGTGCTGGGGGAACTCGGTCTTTGAATTGAGACCTGGGTCTGTGCTGGGGGACCTGGGTCTTTGAATTGAGAGCTGGGTCTGTGCTGGGGGACCTGGGTCTGTGCTGGGGGAGCTGGGTCTGTGCTGGGGGACCTGGGTCTTTGAATTGAGAACTGGTTGTGTGCTGGGGTACCTGGGTCTTTGAATTGAGAACTGGATGTGTGCTGGGGGACCTGGGTCATTGAATTGAGACCTGGGTGTTTGCTGGGCGACCTGGGTCTTAGAATTGAGAACTGGGTGTGTGCTGGGCGACCTGGGCCTTTGAATTGAGACCTGGGTGTGTACTGGGGAGCCTCGGTCTTTGAAATGAGAACTGAGTCTGTGCTGGGGGATCTGGGTCTTTGAATTGAGACCTGGGTGTGTGCTGGGGGGCCTGGGTCTTTGAATTGAGACCTGGGTCTGTGCCGTGCGACCTGGGTCTGTGCTTGGGACCTGGGTTTTTGAATTGAGACCTGGGTGTGTGCTGGGGGACCTGGGTCTTTGAATTGATAACTGGGTCTGTTCTGGGCGACCTGGGTCTTTGAAGTGAGAACTGGGTCTGTGCTGGGGGACCTGGGTTTTAGAATTGAGACCTGGGTCTGTACTGGGGGACCTGCGTGTGTGCTGGGGGACCTGGGTCTTTGAATTGAGAACTGGGTCTGTGCTGGGGGACCTGGGTCTTTAATTGAGACCTGGGTGTGTGCTGGGGGACCTGGGTCTTTGAATTGAGACCTGGGTCTGTACTGAGGTACCTAGGTCTTTGAATTGAGACCTGGGTGTGTGCTGGGGGACCTGGGTCTTTGAATTGAGAGCTGGGTCTGTGCTGGGGGACCTGGGTCTGTGCTGGGGGAGATGGGTCTGTGCTGGGGGACCTGGGTCTTTGAATTGAGACCTGGGTCTGTGTTGGGGGACCTGCGTGTGTGCTGGGGGACCTGCGTGTGTGCTGGGGGACCTGTGTCTTTGAATTGAGAACTGGGTCTGTGCTGGGGGACCTGGGTCTTCAGAGACCTGGGTGTGTGCTGGGGGACCTGGGTCTTTGAATTGAGACCTGGATCTGTACTGAGGTACCTAGGTCTTTGAATTGAGAACTGGGTCTGTGCTGGGGGGCCTTTGTCTTTGAAATGAGACCTGGGTGTGTGCTGGGGGACCTGGGTCTTTGAATTGAGATCTGGGTCTGTGCCTGGGGACTTTGGTCTGTGCTGGGGACCTGGGACTATGAATTGAGACCTGGGTCTGTGCTGAGGTACCTGGGTCTTTGAATTGAGAACTGGGTCTGTTCTGGGCGACCTGGGTCTTTGAAGTGAGAACTGGGTCTGTGCTGGGGAACCTGGGTGTGTGCTGGGGGACCTGGGTCTTTGAATTGAGACCTGTGTCTGTGCTGGGGGATCTGGGTCTTTGAATTGAGAACTGGGTCTGTGCTGGGGATCTGGGTGTTTGAATTGAGACCTGGGTGTGTGCTGGGGGACCTGGGTCTTTGAATTGAGACCTGTGTCTGTGCTGGGGGACCTGGGTCTTTGAATTGAGAACTGGGTCTGTGCTGGGGATCTGGGTGTTTGAATTGAGACCTGGGTGTGTGCTGGGGGACCTGGGTCTTTGAATTGAGAACTGGGTCTGTTCTGGGGGAGCTGGGTCTGTGCTGGGGAACGTGGGTCTTTGAATTGAGGACTGGGACTGTGCTGGGGGACCTGGGTCTTTGAATTGAGACCTGGGTCTGTGCTGGGGAACCTGGGTCTTTGAATTGAGAACTGGGTCTGTGCTGGGGGACCTGGGTGTTTGAATTGAGACCTGGTTCTGTGTTGGGGGACCTGGGTGTTTGAATTGAGACCTGGGTCTGTGCTGGGCAACCTGGGTCTGTGCTTGGGACCTGCATCTTTGAATTGAGACCTGGGTCTGTGCTGGGGGACCTGGGTCTTTGAATTGAGAACTGGGTCTGTGCTGGGGTACCTGGGTCTGTGCTGGGGGACCTGGGTCTTTGAACTGAGAACTGGGTCTGTGCTGGGGGACCTGTGCCTGTGCTGGGGGACCTGGGCCTTTGAATTAAGAACTGGGTCTGTGCTGGGGGACCTGGGTCTTTGAATTGAGACCTGGGTCTGTTCTGAGGGAGCTGGGTCTGTGCTGGGTGAGCTGGGCCTTTGAATTGAGACCTGGGTCTGTGCTGGGGGACCTGGGTCTGTGCTGGGGGGCCTGGTCCTTTGAATTGAGAACTGAGTCTGTGCTGGGGGACCTGGGTCTGTACTGGGGGACCTGGGTCTTTGAATTGAGAACTGCGTGTGTGCTGGGGGACCTGGGTCTTTGAATTGAGAACTGGGTGTGTTCTGGGGGACCTGGGTCTTTGAATTGAGACCTGGGTCTGTGCTGGGGGACCTGGGTCTGTGCTGCAGGCCTGGGTCTGTGCTGGGGGACCTGGGTCTTTGAATTGAGAACTGGGTGTGTGCTGGGGGACCTGGGTCTTTGAATTGAGATCTGGGTCTGTGCTAGGGGTCCTGGGTCTGTGCTGGGGGACCTCGGCCTTGGAATTGAGAACCGGTTCTGTGCTAGGGGACCTGGGTCTGTGCTGGGGGAACTCGGTCTTTGAATTGAAAACTGGTTGTGTGCTGGGGTACCTGGGTCTTTGAATTGAGAGCTGGGTCTGTGCTGGGGGACCTGGGTCTGTGCTGGGGGAGCTGGGTCTGTGCTGGGGGAACTTGGTCTTTGAATTGAAAACTGGTTGTGTGCTGGGGTACCTGGGTCTTTGAATAGAGAGCTGGGTGTGTGCTGCGGGACCTGGGTTTTTGAATTGAGAGCTGGGTGTGTACTGGGGGATCTGGGTCTTTGAATTGAGACCTGAGTCTGTGCTGGGGGACCTGGGTCTTTGAATTGAGAGCTGGTTCTGTGCTGGGGGACCTGGGTCTGTTCTGGGGGACCTTGGCATTGGAATTGAGAACTGGTTCTGTGCTGGGGGAACTGGGTCTGTGCTGGGGGAACTCGGTCTTTGAATTGAGACCTGAGTCTGTGCTGGGGGACCTGGGTCTTTGAATTGAGAGCTGGGTCTGTGCTGGGGGACCTGGGTCTGTGCTGGGGGAGCTGGGTCTGTGCTGGGGGACCTGGGTCTTTGAATTGAGAACTGGTTGTGTGCTGGGGTGCCTGGGTTTTTGAATTGAGAACTGGATGTGTGCTGGGGGACCTGGGTCATTGAATTGAGACCTGGGTGTTTGCTGGGCGACCTGGGTCATTGAATTGAGAACTGGGTGTGTGCTGGGCGACCTGGGCCTTTGAATTGAGACCTGGGTGTGTACTGGGGAGCCTCGGTCTTTGAATTGAGAACTGAGTCTGTGCTGGGGGATCTGGGTGTTTGAATTGAGACCTGGGTGTGTGATGGGTGGCCTGGGTCTTTGAATTGAGAACTGGGGGTGTGCTGGGGAACCTGGGCCTTTGAATTGACACCTGGGTCTGTGCTGGGGAATCTGGGTCTTTGAATTGAGACCTGGGTCTGTGCTGGGGAACGTGGGCCTTTGAATTGAGACCTGGGTCTGTGTTGGGGGACCTGGGTCTTTGAATTGAGACCTGGGTCTGTGCCGTGCGACCTGGGTCTGTGCTTGGGACCTGGGTCTTTGAATTGAGACCTGGGTCTGTGCTGGGGGACCTGTCCTTTGAATTGAGAACTGAGTCTGTGCTGGGGGACCTGGGTCTGTACTGGGGGACCTGGGTCTTTGAATTGAGAACTGCATGTGTGCTGGGGGACCTGGGTCTTTGAATTGAGAAGTGGGTGTGTTCTGGGGGACCTGGGTCTTTGAATTGAGACCTGGGTCAGTGCTGGGGGACCTGGGTCTGTGCTGCAGGCCTGGGTCTGTGCTGGGGGACCTGGGTCTTTGAATTGAGAACTGGGTGTGTGCTGGTGGACCTGGGTCTTTGAATTGAGATCTGGGTCTGTGCTAGGGGTCCTGGGTCTGTGCTGGGGGACCTCGGCCTTGGAATTGAGAACTGGTTCTGTGCTAGGGGACCTGGGTCTGTGCTGGGGGAACTCAGTCTTTGAATTGAGACCTGGTTGTGTGCTGGGGTACCTGGGTCTTTGAATTGAGACCTGGGTCTGTGCTGGGGGACCTGGGTCTTTGAATTGAGACCTGGGTCTGTGCTGGGGGACCTGGGTCTGTGCTGGGGGAGCTGGGTCTGTGCTGGGGGAACTCGGTCTTTGAATTGAAAACTGGTTGTGTGCTGGGGTACCTGGGTCTTTGAATAGAGAGCTGGGTGTGTACTGGGGGACCTGGGTTTTTGAATTGAGAGCTGGGTGTGTACTGGGGGATATGGGTCTGTTCTAGGGGACCTTGGCATTGGAATTGAGAACTGGTTCTGTGCTGGGCGAACTGGGTCTGTGCTGGGGGAACTCGGTCTTTGAATTGAGACCTGGGTCTGTGCTGGGGGACCTGGGTCTTTGAATTGAGAGCTGGGTCTGTGCTGGGGGACCTGGGTCTGTGCTGGGGGAGCTGGTTCTGTGCTGGGGGACCTGGGTCTTTGAATTGAGAACTGGTTGTGTGCTGGGGTACCTGGGTCTTTAAATTGAGACCTGGGTGTTTGCTGGGCGACCTGGGTCTTAGAATTGAGAACTGGGTGTGTGCTGGGCGACCTGGGCCTTTGAATTGAGACCTGGGTGTGTACTGGGGAGCCTCGGTCTTTGAAATGAGAACTTAGTCTGTGCTGGGGGATCTGGGTCTTTGAATTGAGACCTGGGTGTGTGCTGGGGGGCCTGGGTCTTTGAATTGAGACCTGGGTCTGTGCCGTGCGACCTGGGTCTGTGCTTGGGACCTGGGTCTTTGAATTGAGACCTGGGTGTGTGCTGGGGACCCTGGGTCTTTGAATTGATAACTGGGTCTGTTCTGGGCGACCTGGGTCTTTGAAGTGAGAACTGGGTCTGTGCTGGGGGACCTGGGTTTTAGAATTGAGACCTGGGTCTGTACTGGGGGACCTGCGTGTGTGCTGGGGGACCTGCGTGTGTGCTGGGGGACCTGGGTCTTTGAATTGAGAACTGGGTCTGTGCTGGGGGACCTGGGTCTTTAATTGAGACCTGGGTGTGTGCTGGGTGACCTGGGTCTTTGAATTGTGACCTGGGTCTGTACTGAGGTACCTAGGTCTTTGAATTGAGAACTGGGTGTGTGCTGGGGGACCTGGGTCTTTGAACTGAGAGCTGGGTCTGTGCTGGGGGACCTGGGTCTGTGCTGGGGGAGATGGGTCTGTGCTGGGGGACCTGGGTCTTTGAATTGAGACCTGGGTCTGTGTTGGGGGACCTGCGTGTGTGCTGGGGGACCTGCGTGTGTGCTGGGGGACCTGCGTGTGTGCTGGGGGACCTGTGTCTTTTAATTGAGAACTGGGTCTGTGCTGGGGGACCTGGGTCTTCAGAGACCTGGGTGTGTGCTGGGGGACCTGGGTCTTTGAATTGAGATCTGGGTCTGTGCTGGGTGACCTTGGTCTGTGCTGGGGACCTGGGACTATGAATTGAGACCTGGGTCTGTGCTGAGGTACCTGGGTCTTTGAATTGAGAACTGGGTCTGTTCTGGGCGATCTGGGTCTTTGAAGTGAGAACTGGGTCTGTGCTGGGGAACCTGGGTCTGTGCTGGGGGACCTGGGTCTTTGAATTGAGACCTGGGTGTGTACTGGGGGACCTGGGACTTTGAATTGAGACCTGGGTCTGTGCTGGGGGACCTGGGTCTTTGAATTGAGACCTGGGTCTGTGCTGAGGTACCTGGGTCTTTGAATTGAGAACTGGGTCTGAGCTGGGGGACCAGGGTATGTGCTGGGGGATCTGGGCCTTTGAACTGAGAACTGGTTGTGTGCTGGGGTACCTGGGTCTTTGAATTGAGACCTGGGTCTGTTCTGAGGGAGCTGGGTCTGTTCTGGGTGAGCTGGGCCTTTGAATTGAGAACTGGGTCTGTGCTGGGGGACCTGGGTCTGTGCTGGGGGACCTGTCCTTTGAATTGAGAACTGAGTCTGTGCTGGGGGACCTGGGTCTGTACTGGGGGACCTGGGTCTTTGAATTGAGAACTGCATGTGTGCTGGGGGACCTGGGTCTTTGAATTGAGAAGTGGGTGTGTTCTGGGGGACCTGGGTCTTTGAATTGAGACCTGGGTCAGTGCTGGGGGACCTGGGTCTGTGCTGCAGGCCTGGGTCTGTGCTGGGGGACCTGGGTCTTTGAATTGAGAACTGGGTGTGTGCTGGGGGACCTGGGTCTTTGAATTGAGATCTGGGTCTGTGCTAGGGGTCCTGGGTCTGTGCTGGGGGACCTCGGCCTTGGAATTGAGAACCGGTTCTGTGCTAGGGGACCTGGGTCTGTGCTGGGGGAACTCAGTCTTTGAATTGAGACCTGGTTGTGTGCTGGGGTACCTGGGTCTTTGAATTGAGACCTGGGTCTGTGCTGGGGGACCTGGGTCTTTGAATTGAGAGCTGGGTCTGTGCTGGGGGACCTGGGTCTGTGCTGGGGGAGCTGGGTCTGTGCTGGGGGAACTCGGTCTTTGAATTGAAAACTGGTTGTGTGCTGGGGTACCTGGGTCTTTGAATAGAGAGCTGGGTGTGTACTGGGGGACCTGGGTTTTTGAATTGAGAGCTGGGTGTGTACTGGGGGATATGGGTCTGTTCTAGGGGACCTTGGCATTGGAATTGAGAACTGGTTCTGTGCTGGGCGAACTGGGTCTGTGCTGGGGGAACTCGGTCTTTGAATTGAGACCTGGGTCTGTGCTGGGGGACCTGGGTCTTTGAATTGAGAGCTGGGTCTGTGCTGGGGGACCTGGGTCTGTGCTGGGGGAGCTGGTTCTGTGCTGGGGGACCTGGGTCTTTGAATTGAGAACTGGTTGTGTGCTGGGGTACCTGGGTCTTTGAATTGAGAACTGGATGTGTGCTGGGGGACCTGGGTCTTTGAATTGAGACCTGGGTGTTTGCTGGGCGACCTGGGTCTTAGAATTGAGAACTGGGTGTGTGCTGGGCGACCTGGGCCTTTGAATTGAGACCTGGGTGTGTACTGGGGAGCCTCGGTCTTTGAAATGAGAACTTAGTCTGTGCTGGGGGATCTGGGTCTTTGAATTGAGACCTGGGTGTGTGCTGGGGGGCCTGGGTCTTTGAATTGAGACCTGGGTCTGTGCCGTGCGACCTGGGTCTGTGCTTGGGACCTGGGTCTTTGAATTGAGACCTGGGTGTGTGCTGGGGACCCTGGGTCTTTGAATTGATAACTGGGTCTGTTCTGGGCGACCTGGGTCTTTGAAGTGAGAACTGGGTCTGTGCTGGGGGACCTGGGTTTTAGAATTGAGACCTGGGTCTGTACTGGGGGACCTGCGTGTGTGCTGGGGGACCTGCGTGTGTGCTGGGGGACCTGGGTCTTTGAATTGAGAACTGGGTCTGTGCTGGGGGACCTGGGTCTTTAATTGAGACCTGGGTGTGTGCTGGGTGACCTGGGTCTTTGAATTGAGACCTGGGTCTGTACTGAGGTACCTAGGTCTTTGAATTGAGAACTGGGTGTGTGCTGGGGGACCTGGGTCTTTGAACTGAGAGCTGGGTCTGTGCTGGGGGACCTGGGTCTGTGCTGGGGGAGATGGGTCTGTGCTGGGGGACCTGGGTCTTTGAATTGAGACCTGGGTCTGTGTTGGGGGACCTGCGTGTGTGCTGGGGGACCTGCGTGTGTGCTGGGGGACCTGTGTCTTTTAATTGAGAACTGGGTCTGTGCTGGGGGACCTGGGTCTTCAGAGACCTGGGTGTGTGCTGGGGGACCTGGGTCTTTGAATTGAGATCTGGGTCTGTGCTGGGTGACCTTGGTCTGTGCTGGGGACCTGGGACTATGAATTGAGACCTGGGTCTGTGCTGAGGTACCTGGGTCTTTGAATTGAGAACTGGGTCTGTTCTGGGCGATCTGGGTCTTTGAAGTGAGAACTGGGTCTGTGCTGGGGAACCTGGGTCTGTGCTGGGGGACCTGGGTCTTTGAATTGAGACCTGGGTGTGTGCTGGGGGACCTGGGACTTTGAATTGAGACCTGGGTCTGTGCTGGGGGACCTGGGTCTTTGAATTGAGACCTGGGTCTGTGCTGAGGTACCTGGGTCTTTGAATTGAGAACTGGGTCTGAGCTGGGGGACCAGGGTATGTGCTGGGGGATCTGGGCCTTTGAACTGAGAACTGGTTGTGTGCTGGGGTACCTGGGTCTTTGAATTGAGACCTGGGTCTGTTCTGAGGGAGCTGGGTCTGTTCTGGGTGAGCTGGGCCTTTGAATTGAGAACTGGGTCTGTGCTGGGGGACCTGGGTCTGTGCTGGGGGACCTGTCCTTTGAATTGAGAACTGAGTCTGTGCTGGGGGACCTGGGTCTGTACTGGGGGACCTGGGTCTTTGAATTGAGAACTGCATGTGTGCTGGGGGACCTGGGTCTTTGAATTGAGAAGTGGGTGTGTTCTGGGGGACCTGGGTCTTTGAATTGAGACCTGGGTCAGTGCTGGGGGACCTGGGTCTGTGCTGCAGGCCTGGGTCTGTGCTGGGGGACCTGGGTCTTTGAATTGAGAACTGGGTGTGTGCTGGGGGACCTGGGTCTTTGAATTGAGATCTGGGTCTGTGCTAGGGGTCCTGGGTCTGTGCTGGGGGACCTCGGCCTTGGAATTGAGAACCGGTTCTGTGCTAGGGGACCTGGGTCTGTGCTGGGGGAACTCAGTCTTTGAATTGAGACCTGGTTGTGTGCTGGGGTACCTGGGTCTTTGAATTGAGACCTGGGTCTGTGCTGGGGGACCTGGGTCTTTGAATTGAGAGCTGGGTCTGTGCTGGGGGACCTGGGTCTGTGCTGGGGGAGCTGGGTCTGTGCTGGGGGAACTCGGTCTTTGAATTGAAAACTGGTTGTGTGCTGGGGTACCTGGGTCTTTGAATAGAGAGCTGGGTGTGTACTGGGGGACCTGGGTTTTTGAATTGAGAGCTGGGTGTGTACTGGGGGATATGGGTCTGTGCTAGGGGACCTTGGCACTGGAATTGAGAACTGGTTCTGTGCTGGGCGAACTGGGTCTGTGCTGGGGGAACTCGGTCTTTGAATTGAGACCTGGGTCTGTGCTGGGGGACCTGGGTCTTTGAATTGAGAGCTGGGTCTGTGCTGGGGGACCTGGGTCTGTGCTGGGGGAGCTGGGTCTGTGCTGGGGGACCTGGGTCTTTGAATTGAGAACTGGTTGTGTGCTGGGGTACCTGGGTCTTTGAATTGAGAACTGGATGTGTGCTGGGGGACCTGGGTCATTGAATTGAGACCTGGGTGTTTGCTGGGCGACCTGGGTCTTAGAATTGAGAACTGGGTGTGTGCTGGGCGACCTGGGCCTTTGAATTGAGACCTGGGTGTGTACTGGGGAGCCTCGGTCTTTGAAATGAGAACTGAGTCTGTGCTGGGGGATCTGGGTCTTTGAATTGAGACCTGGGTGTGTGCTGGGGGGCCTGGGTCTTTGAATTGAGACCTGGGTCTGTGCCGTGCGACCTGGGTCTGTGCTTGGGACCTGGGTTTTTGAATTGAGACCTGGGTGTGTGCTGGGGGACCTGGGTCTTTGAATTGATAACTGGGTCTGTTCTGGGCGACCTGGGTCTTTGAAGTGAGAACTGGGTCTGTGCTGGGGGACCTGGGTTTTAAAATTGAGACCTGGGTCTGTACTGGGGGACCTGCGTGTGTGCTGGGGGACCTGGGTCTTTGAATTGAGAACTGGGTCTGTGCTGGGGGACCTGGGTCTTTAATTGAGACCTGGGTGTGTGCTGGGGGACCTGGGTCTTTGAATTGAGACCTGGGTCTGTACTGAGGTACCTAGGTCTTTGAATTGAGACCTGGGTGTGTGCTGGGGGACCTGGGTCTGTGCTGGGGGAGATGGGTCTGTGCTGGGGGACCTGGGTCTTTGAATTGAGACCTGGGTCTGTGTTGGGGGACCTGCGTGTGTGCTGGGGGACCTGCGTGTGTGCTGGGGGACCTGCGTGTGTGCTGGGGGACCTGTGTCTTTGAATTGAGAACTGGGTCTGTGCTGGGGGACCTGGGTCTTCAGAGACCTGGGTGTGTGCTGGGGGACCTGGGTCTTTGAATTGAGACCTGGATCTGTACTGAGGTACCTAGGTCTTTGAATTGAGAACTGGGTCTGTGCTGGGGGGCCTTTGTCTTTGAAATGAGACCTGGGTGTGTGCTGGGGGACCTGGGTCTTTGAATTGAGATCTGGGTCTGTGCCTGGGGACCTTGGTCTGTGCTGGGGACCTGGGACTATGAATTGAGACCTGGGTCTGTGCTGAGGTACCTGGGTCTTTGAATTGAGAACTGGGTCTGTTCTGGGCGACCTGGGTCTTTGAAGTGAGAACTGGGTCTGTGCTGGGGAACCTGGGTGTGTGCTGGGGGACCTGGGTCTTTGAATTGAGACCTGTGTCTGTGCTGGGGGATCTGGGTCTTTGAATTGAGAACTGGGTCTGTGCTGGGGATCTGGGTGTTTGAATTGAGACCTGGGTGTGTGCTGGGGGACCTGGGTCTTTGAATTGAGACCTGTGTCTGTGCTGGGGGACCTGGGTCTTTGAATTGAGAACTGGGTCTGTGCTGGGGATCTGGGTGTTTGAATTGAGACCTGGGTGTGTGCTGGGGGACCTGGGTCTTTGAATTGAGAACTGGGTCTGTGCTGGGGGAGCTGGGTCTGTGCTGGGGAACGTGGGTCTTTGAATTGAGGACTGGGACTGTGCTGGGGGACCTGGGTCTTTGAATTGAGACCTGGGTCTGTGCTGGGGAACCTGGGTCTTTGAATTGAGAACTGGGTCTGTGCTGGGGGATCTGGGTCTTTGAATTGAGACCTGGTTCTGTGTTGGGGGACCTGGGTGTTTGAATTGAGACCTGGGTCTGTGCTGGGCAACCTGGGTCTGTGCTTGGGACCTGCATCTTTGAATTGAGACCTGGGTCTGTGCTGGGGGACCTGGGTCTTTGAATTGAGAACTGGGTCTGTGCTGAGGTACCTGGGTCTTTGAATTGAGAACTGGGTCTGTGCTGGGGTACCTGGGTCTGTGCTGGGGGACCTGGGTCTTTGAACTGAGAACTGGGTCTGTGCTGGGGGACCTGTGCCTGTGCTGGGGGACCTGGGCCTTTGAATTAAGAACTGGGTCTGTGCTGGGGGACCTGGGTCTTTGAATTGAGACCTGGGTCTGTTCTGAGGGAGCTGGGTCTGTGCTGGGTGAGCTGGGCCTTTGAATTGAGACCTGGGTCTGTGCTGGGGGACCTGGGTCTGTGCTGGGGGGCCTGGTCCTTTGAATTGAGAACTGAGTCTGTGCTGGGGGACCTGGGTCTGTACTGGGGGACCTGGGTCTTTGAATTGAGAACTGCGTGTGTGCTGGGGGACCTGGGTCTTTGAATTGAGAACTGGGTGTGTTCTGGGGGACCTGGGTCTTTGAATTGAGACCTGGGTCTGTGCTGGGGGACCTGGGTCTGTGCTGCAGGCCTGGGTCTGTGCTGGGGGACCTGGGTCTTTGAATTGAGAACTGGGTGTGTGCTGGGGGACCTGGGTCTTTGAATTGAGATCTGGGTCTGTGCTAGGGGTCCTGGGTCTGTGCTGGGGGACCTCGGCCTTGGAATTGAGAACCGGTTCTGTGCTAGGGGACCTGGGTCTGTGCTGGGGGAACTCGGTCTTTGAATTGAAAACTGGTTGTGTGCTGGGGTACCTGGGTCTTTGAATTGAGAGCTGGGTCTGTGCTGGGGGACCTGGGTCTGTGCTGGGGGAGCTGGGTCTGTGCTGGGGGAACTTGGTCTTTGAATTGAAAACTGGTTGTGTGCTGGGGTACCTGGGTCTTTGAATAGAGAGCTGGGTGTGTGCTGCGGGACCTGGGTTTTTGAATTGAGAGCTGGGTGTGTACTGGGGGATCTGGGTCTTTGAATTGAGACCTGAGTCTGTGCTGGGGGACCTGGGTCTTTGAATTGAGAGCTGGTTCTGTGCTGGGGGACCTGGGTCTGTTCTGGGGGACCTTGGCATTGGAATTGAGAACTGGTTCTGTGCTGGGGGAACTGGGTCTGTGCTGGGGGAACTCGGTCTTTGAATTGAGACCTGAGTCTGTGCTGGGGGACCTGGGTCTTTGAATTGAGAGCTGGGTCTGTGCTGGGGGACCTGGGTCTGTGCTGGGGGAGCTGGGTCTGTGCTGGGGGACCTGGGTCTTTGAATTGAGAACTGGTTGTGTGCTGGGGTGCCTGGGTTTTTGAATTGAGAACTGGATGTGTGCTGGGGGACCTGGGTCATTGAATTGAGACCTGGGTGTTTGCTGGGCGACCTGGGTCATTGAATTGAGAACTGGGTGTGTGCTGGGCGACCTGGGCCTTTGAATTGAGACCTGGGTGTGTACTGGGGAGCCTCGGTCTTTGAATTGAGAACTGAGTCTGTGCTGGGGGATCTGGGTGTTTGAATTGAGACCTGGGTGTGTGATGGGTGGCCTGGGTCTTTGAATTGAGAACTGGGGGTGTGCTGGGGAACCTGGGCCTTTGAATTGACACCTGGGTCTGTGCTGGGGAATCTGGGTCTTTGAATTGAGACCTGGGTCTGTGCTGGGGAACGTGGGCCTTTGAATTGAGACCTGGGTCTGTGTTGGGGGACCTGGGTCTTTGAATTGAGACCTGGGTCTGTGCCGTGCGACCTGGGTCTGTGCTTGGGACCTGGGTCTTTGAATTGAGACCTGGGTCTGTGCTGGGGGACCTGTCCTTTGAATTGAGAACTGAGTCTGTGCTGGGGGACCTGGGTCTGTACTGGGGGACCTGGGTCTTTGAATTGAGAACTGCATGTGTGCTGGGGGACCTGGGTCTTTGAATTGAGAAGTGGGTGTGTTCTGGGGGACCTGGGTCTTTGAATTGAGACCTGGGTCAGTGCTGGGGGACCTGGGTCTGTGCTGCAGGCCTGGGTCTGTGCTGGGGGACCTGGGTCTTTGAATTGAGAACTGGGTGTGTGCTGGTGGACCTGGGTCTTTGAATTGAGATCTGGGTCTGTGCTAGGGGTCCTGGGTCTGTGCTGGGGGACCTCGGCCTTGGAATTGAGAACTGGTTCTGTGCTAGGGGACCTGGGTCTGTGCTGGGGGAACTCAGTCTTTGAATTGAGACCTGGTTGTGTGCTGGGGTACCTGGGTCTTTGAATTGAGACCTGGGTCTGTGCTGGGGGACCTGGGTCTTTGAATTGAGACCTGGGTCTGTGCTGGGGGACCTGGGTCTGTGCTGGGGGAGCTGGGTCTGTGCTGGGGGAACTCGGTCTTTGAATTGAAAACTGGTTGTGTGCTGGGGTACCTGGGTCTTTGAATAGAGAGCTGGGTGTGTACTGGGGGACCTGGGTTTTTGAATTGAGAGCTGGGTGTGTACTGGGGGATATGGGTCTGTTCTAGGGGACCTTGGCATTGGAATTGAGAACTGGTTCTGTGCTGGGCGAACTGGGTCTGTGCTGGGGGAACTCGGTCTTTGAATTGAGACCTGGGTCTGTGCTGGGGGACCTGGGTCTTTGAATTGAGAGCTGGGTCTGTGCTGGGGGACCTGGGTCTGTGCTGGGGGAGCTGGTTCTGTGCTGGGGGACCTGGGTCTTTGAATTGAGAACTGGTTGTGTGCTGGGGTACCTGGGTCTTTGAATTGAGACCTGGGTGTTTGCTGGGCGACCTGGGTCTTAGAATTGAGAACTGGGTGTGTGCTGGGCGACCTGGGCCTTTGAATTGAGACCTGGGTGTGTACTGGGGAGCCTCGGTCTTTGAAATGAGAACTTAGTCTGTGCTGGGGGATCTGGGTCTTTGAATTGAGACCTGGGTGTGTGCTGGGGGGCCTGGGTCTTTGAATTGAGACCTGGGTCTGTGCCGTGCGACCTGGGTCTGTGCTTGGGACCTGGGTCTTTGAATTGAGACCTGGGTGTGTGCTGGGGACCCTGGGTCTTTGAATTGATAACTGGGTCTGTTCTGGGCGACCTGGGTCTTTGAAGTGAGAACTGGGTCTGTGCTGGGGGACCTGGGTTTTAGAATTGAGACCTGGGTCTGTACTGGGGGACCTGCGTGTGTGCTGGGGGACCTGCGTGTGTGCTGGGGGACCTGGGTCTTTGAATTGAGAACTGGGTCTGTGCTGGGGGACCTGGGTCTTTAATTGAGACCTGGGTGTGTGCTGGGTGACCTGGGTCTTTGAATTGAGACCTGGGTCTGTACTGAGGTACCTAGGTCTTTGAATTGAGAACTGGGTGTGTGCTGGGGGACCTGGGTCTTTGAACTGAGAGCTGGGTCTGTGCTGGGGGACCTGGGTCTGTGCTGGGGGAGATGGGTCTGTGCTGGGGGACCTGGGTCTTTGAATTGAGACCTGGGTCTGTGTTGGGGGACCTGCGTGTGTGCTGGGGGACCTGCGTGTGTGCTGGGGGACCTGCGTGTGTGCTGGGGGACCTGTGTCTTTTAATTGAGAACTGGGTCTGTGCTGGGGGACCTGGGTCTTCAGAGACCTGGGTGTGTGCTGGGGGACCTGGGTCTTTGAATTGAGATCTGGGTCTGTGCTGGGGACCTGGGACTATGAATTGAGACCTGGGTCTGTGCTGAGGTACCTGGGTCTTTGAATTGAGAACTGGGTCTGTTCTGGGCGATCTGGGTCTTTGAAGTGAGAACTGGGTCTGTGCTGGGGAACCTGGGTCTGTGCTGGGGGACCTGGGTCTTTGAATTGAGACCTGGGTGTGTGCTGGGGGACCTGGGACTTTGAATTGAGACCTGGGTCTGTGCTGGGGGACCTGGGTCTTTGAATTGAGACCTGGGTCTGTGCTGAGGTACCTGGGTCTTTGAATTGAGAACTGGGTCTGAGCTGGGGGACCAGGGTATGTGCTGGTGGATCTGGGCCTTTGAACTGAGAACTGGTTGTGTGCTGGGGTACCTGGGTCTTTGAATTGAGACCTGGGTCTGTTCTGAGGGAGCTGGGTCTGTTCTGGGTGAGCTGGGCCTTTGAATTGAGAACTGGGTCTGTGCTGGGGGACCTGGGTCTGTGCTGGGGGACCTGTCCTTTGAATTGAGAACTGAGTCTGTGCTGGGGGACCTGGGTCTGTACTGGGGGACCTGGGTCTTTGAATTGAGAACTGCATGTGTGCTGGGGGACCTGGGTCTTTGAATTGAGAAGTGGGTGTGTTCTGGGGGACCTGGGTCTTTGAATTGAGACCTGGGTCAGTGCTGGGGGACCTGGGTCTGTGCTGCAGGCCTGGGTCTGTGCTGGGGGACCTGGGTCTTTGAATTGAGAACTGGGTGTGTGCTGGGGGACCTGGGTCTTTGAATTGAGATCTGGGTCTGTGCTAGGGGTCCTGGGTCTGTGCTGGGGGACCTCGGCCTTGGAATTGAGAACCGGTTCTGTGCTAGGGGACCTGGGTCTGTGCTGGGGGAACTCAGTCTTTGAATTGAGACCTGGTTGTGTGCTGGGGTACCTGGGTCTTTGAATTGAGACCTGGGTCTGTGCTGGGGGACCTGGGTCTTTGAATTGAGAGCTGGGTCTGTGCTGGGGGACCTGGGTCTGTGCTGGGGGAGCTGGGTCTGTGCTGGGGGAACTCGGTCTTTGAATTGAAAACTGGTTGTGTGCTGGGGTACCTGGGTCTTTGAATAGAGAGCTGGGTGTGTACTGGGGGACCTGGGTTTTTGAATTGAGAGCTGGGTGTGTACTGGGGGATATGGGTCTGTGCTAGGGGACCTTGGCATTGGAATTGAGAGCTGGTTCTGTGCTGGGCGAACTGGGTCTGTGCTGGGGGAACTCGGTCTTTGAATTGAGACCTGGGTCTGTGCTGGGGGACCTGGGTCTTTGAATTGAGAGCTGGGTCTGTGCTGGGGGACCTGGGTCTGTGCTGGGGGAGCTGGGTCTGTGCTGGGGGACCTGGGTCTTTGAATTGAGAACTGGTTGTGTGCTGGGGTACCTGGGTCTTTGAATTGAGAACTGGATGTGTGCTGGGGGACCTGGGTCATTGAATTGAGACCTGGGTGTTTGCTGGGCGACCTGGGTCTTAGAATTGAGAACTGGGTGTGTGCTGGGCGACCTGGGCCTTTGAATTGAGACCTGGGTGTGTACTGGGGAGCCTCGGTCTTTGAAATGAGAACTGAGTCTGTGCTGGGGGATCTGGGTCTTTGAATTGAGACCTGGGTGTGTGCTGGGGGGCCTGGGTCTTTGAATTGAGACCTGGGTCTGTGCCGTGCGACCTGGGTCTGTGCTTGGGACCTGGGTCTTTGAATTGAGACCTGGGTGTGTGCTGGGGACCCTGGGTCTTTGAATTGATAACTGGGTCTGTTCTGGGCGACCTGGGTCTTTGAAGTGAGAACTGGGTCTGTGCTGGGGGACCTGGGTTTTAGAATTGAGACCTGGGTCTGTACTGGGGGACCTGCGTGTGTGCTGGGGGGCCTGGGTCTTTGAATTGAGAACTGGGTCTGTGCTGGGGGACCTGGGTCTTTAATTGAGACCTGGGTGTGTGCTGGGGGACCTGGGTCTTTGAATTGAGACCTGGGTCTGTACTGAGGTACCTAGGTCTTTGAATTGAGACCTGGGTGTGTGCTGGGGGACCTGGGTCTTTGAATTGAGAGCTGGGTCTGTGCTGGGGGACCTGGGTCTGTGCTGGGGGAGATGGGTCTGTGCTGGGGGACCTGGGTCTTTGAATTGAGACCTGGGTCTGTGTTGGGGGACCTGCGTGTGTGCTGGGGGACCTGCGTGTGTGCTGGGGGACCTGCGTGTGTGCTGGGGGACCTGTGTCTTTGAATTGAGAACTGGGTCTGTGCTGGGGGACCTGGGTCTTCAGAGACCTGGGTGTGTGCTGGGGGACCTGGGTCTTTGAATTGAGACCTGGATCTGTACTGAGGTACCTAGGTCTTTGAATTGAGAACTGGGTCTGTGCTGGGGGGCCTTTGTCTTTGAAATGAGACCTGGGTGTGTGCTGGGGGACCTGGGTCTTTGAATTGAGATCTGGGTCTGTGCCTGGGGACCTTGGTCTGTGCTGGGGACCTGGGACTATGAATTGAGACCTGGGTCTGTGCTGAGGTACCTGGGTCTTTGAATTGAGAACTGGGTCTGTTCTGGGCGACCTGGGTCTTTGAAGTGAGAACTGGGTCTGTGCTGGGGAACCTGGGTGTGTGCTGGGGGACCTGGGTCTTTGAATTGAGACCTGTGTCTGTGCTGGGGGATCTGGGTCTTTGAATTGAGAACTGGGTCTGTGCTGGGGATCTGGGTGTTTGAATTGAGACCTGGGTGTGTGCTGGGGGACCTGGGTCTTTGAATTGAGACCTGTGTCTGTGCTGGGGGACCTGGGTCTTTGAATTGAGAACTGGGTCTGTGCTGGGGATCTGGGTGTTTGAATTGAGACCTGGGTGTGTGCTGGGGGACCTGGGTCTTTGAATTGAGAACTGGGTCTGTGCTGGGGGAGCTGGGTCTGTGCTGGGGAACGTGGGTCTTTGAATTGAGGACTGGGACTGTGCTGGGGGACCTGGGTCTTTGAATTGAGAGCTGGGTCTGTGCTGGGGAACCTGGGTCTTTGAATTGAGAACTGGGTCTGTGCTGGGGGATCTGGGTCTTTGAATTGAGACCTGGTTCTGTGTTGGGGGACCTGGGTGTTTGAATTGAGACCTGGGTCTGTGCTGGGCAACCTGGGTCTGTGCTTGGGACCTGCATCTTTGAATTGAGACCTGGGTCTGTGCTGGGGGACCTGGGTCTTTGAATTGAGAACTGGGTCTGTGCTGAGGTACCTGGGTCTTTGAATTGAGAACTGGGTCTGTGCTGGGGTACCTGGGTCTGTGCTGGGGGACCTGGGTCTTTGAACTGAGAACTGGGTCTGTGCTGGGGGACCTGTGCCTGTGCTGGGGGACCTGGGCCTTTGAATTAAGAACTGGGTCTGTGCTGGGGGACCTGGGTCTTTGAATTGAGACCTGGGTCTGATCTGAGGGAGCTGGGTCTGTGCTGGGTGAGCTGGGCCTTTGAATTGAGACCTGGGTCTGTGCTGGGGGACCTGGGTCTGTGCTGGGGGGCCTGGTCCTTTGAATTGAGAACTGAGTCTGTGCTGGGGGACCTGGGTCTGTACTGGGGGACCTGGGTCTTTGAATTGAGAACTGCGTGTGTGCTGGGGGACCTGGGTCTTTGAATTGAGAACTGGGTGTGTTCTGGGGGACCTGGGTCTTTGAATTGAGACCTGGGTCTGTGCTGGGGGACCTGGGTCTGTGCTGCAGGCCTGGGTCTGTGCTGGGGGACCTGGGTCTTTGAATTGAGAACTGGGTGTGTGCTGGGGGACCTGGGTCTTTGAATTGAGATCTGGGTCTGTGCTGGGGGGCCTTTGTCTTTGAAATGAGACCTGGGTGTGTGCTAGGGGACCTGGGTCTGTGCTGGGGGAACTCGGTCTTTGAATTGAAAACTGGTTGTGTGCTGGGGTACCTGGGTCTTTGAATTGAGAGCTGGGTCTGTGCTGGGGGACCTGGGTCTGTGCTGGGGGAGCTGGGTCTGTGCTGGGGGAACTTGGTCTTTGAATTGAAAACTGGTTGTGTGCTGGGGTACCTGGGTCTTTGAATAGAGAGCTGGGTGTGTGCTGAGGGACCTGGGTTTTTGAATTGAGAGCTGGGTGTGTACTGGGGGATCTGGGTCTTTGAATTGAGACCTGAGTCTGTGCTGGGGGACCTGGGTCTTTGAATTGAGAGCTGGGTCTGTGCTGGGGGACCTGGGTCTGTTCTGGGGGACCTTGGCATTGGAATTGAGAACTGGTTCTGTGCTGGGGGAACTGGGTCTGTGCTGGGGGAACTCGGTCTTTGAATTGAGACCTGAGTCTGTGCTGGGGGACCTGGGTCTTTGAATTGAGAGCTGGGTCTGTGCTGGGGGACCTGGGTCTGTGCTGGGGGAGCTGGGTCTGTGCTGGGGGACCTGGGTCTTTGAATTGAGAACTGGTTGTGTGCTGGGGTGCCTGGGTTTTTGAATTGAGAACTGGATGTGTGCTGGGGGACCTGGGTCATTGAATTGAGACCTGGGTGTTTGCTGGGCGACCTGGGTCATTGAATTGAGAACTGGGTGTGTGCTGGGCGACCTGGGCCTTTGAATTGAGACCTGGGTGTGTACTGGGGAGCCTCGGTCTTTGAATTGAGAACTGAGTCTGTGCTGGGGGATCTGGGTGTTTGAATTGAGACCTGGGTGTGTGATGGGTGGCCTGGGTCTTTGAATTGAGAACTGGGGGTGTGCTGGGGAACCTGGGCCTTTGAATTGACACCTGGGTCTGTGCTGGGGAATCTGGGTCTTTGAATTGAGACCTGGGTCTGTGCTGGGGAACGTGGGCCTTTGAATTGAGACCTGTGTCTGTGTTGGGGGACCTGGGTCTTTGAATTGAGACCTGGGTCTGTGCCGTGCGACCTGGGTCTGTGCTTGGGACCTGGGTCTTTGAATTGAGACCTGGGTCTGTGCTGGGGGACCTGTCCTTTGAATTGAGAACTGAGTCTGTGCTGGGGGACCTGGGTCTGTACTGGGGGACCTGGGTCTTTGAATTGAGAACTGCATGTGTGCTGGGGGACCTGGGTCTTTGAATTGAGAAGTGGGTGTGTTCTGGGGGACCTGGGTCTTTGAATTGAGACCTGGGTCAGTGCTGGGGGACCTGGGTCTGTGCTGCAGGCCTGGGTCTGTGCTGGGGGACCTGGGTCTTTGAATTGAGAACTGGGTGTGTGCTGGTGGACCTGGGTCTTTGAATTGAGATCTGGGTCTGTGCTAGGGGTCCTGGGTCTGTGCTGGGGGACCTCGGCCTTGGAATTGAGAACTGGTTCTGTGCTAGGGGACCTGGGTCTGTGCTGGGGGAACTCAGTCTTTGAATTGAGACCTGGTTGTGTGCTGGGGTACCTGGGTCTTTGAATTGAGACCTGGGTCTGTGCTGGGGGACCTGGGTCTGTGCTGGGGGAGCTGGGTCTGTGCTGGGGGACCTGGGTCTTTGAATTGAGAACTGGTTGTGTGCTGGGGTACCTGGGTCTTTGAATTGAGAACTGGATGTGTGCTGGGGGACCTGGGTCATTGAATTGAGACCTGGGTGTTTGCTGGGCGACCTGGGTCTTAGAATTGAGAACTGGGTGTGTGCTGGGCGACCTGGGCCTTTGAATTGAGACCTGGGTGTGTACTGGGGAGCCTCGGTCTTTGAAATGAGAACTGAGTCTGTGCTGGGGGATCTGGGTCTTTGAATTGAGACCTGGGTGTGTGCTGGGGGGCCTGGGTCTTTGAATTGAGACCTGGGTCTGTGCCGTGCGACCTGGGTCTGTGCTTGGGACCTGGGTTTTTGAATTGAGACCTGGGTGTGTGCTGGGGGACCTGGGTCTTTGAATTGATAACTGGGTCTGTTCTGGGCGACCTGGGTCTTTGAAGTGAGAACTGGGTCTGTGCTGGGGGACCTGGGTTTTAGAATTGAGACCTGGGTCTGTACTGGGGGACCTGCGTGTGTGCTGGGGGACCTGCGCGTGTGCTGGGGGACCTGGGTCTTTGAATTGAGAACTGGGTCTGTGCTGGGGGACCTGGGTCTTTAATTGAGACCTGGGTGTGTGCTGGGTGACCTGGGTCTTTGAATTGAGACCTGGGTCTGTACTGAGGTACCTAGGTCTTTGAATTGAGAACTGGGTGTGTGCTGGGGGACCTGGGTCTTTGAACTGAGAGCTGGGTCTGTGCTGGGGGACCTGGGTCTGTGCTGGGGGAGATGGGTCTGTGCTGGGGGACCTGGGTCTTTGAATTGAGACCTGGGTCTGTGTTGGGGGACCTGCGTGTGTGCTGGGGGACCTGCGTGTGTGCTGGGGGACCTGCGTGTGTGCTGGGGGACCTGTGTCTTTTAATTGAGAACTGGGTCTGTGCTGGGGGACCTGGGTCTTCAGAGACCTGGGTGTGTGCTGGGGGACCTGGGTCTTTGAATTGAGATCTGGGTCTGTGCTGGGTGACCTTGGTCTGTGCTGGGGACCTGGGACTATGAATTGAGACCTGGGTCTGTGCTGAGGTACCTGGGTCTTTGAATTGAGAACTGGGTCTGTTCTGGGCGATCTGGGTCTTTGAAGTGAGAACTGGGTCTGTGCTGGGGAACCTGGGTCTGTGCTGGGGGACCTGGGTCTTTGAATTGAGACCTGGGTGTGTGCTGGGGGACCTGGGACTTTGAATTGAGACCTGGGTCTGTGCTGGGGGACCTGGGTCTTTGAATTGAGACCTGGGTCTGTGCTGAGGTACCTGGGTCTTTGAATTGAGAACTGGGTCTGAGCTGGGGGACCAGGGTATGTGCTGGGGGATCTGGGCCTTTGAACTGAGAACTGGTTGTGTGCTGGGGTACCTGGGTCTTTGAATTGAGACCTGGGTCTGTTCTGAGGGAGCTGGGTCTGTTCTGGGTGAGCTGGGCCTTTGAATTGAGAACTGGGTCTGTGCTGGGGGACCTGGGTCTGTGCTGGGGGACCTGTCCTTTGAATTGAGAACTGAGTCTGTGTTGGGGGACCTGGGTCTGTACTGGGGGACCTGGGTCTTTGAATTGAGAACTGCATGTGTGCTGGGGGACCTGGGTCTTTGAATTGAGAAGTGGGTGTGTTCTGGGGGACCTGGGTCTTTGAATTGAGACCTGGGTCAGTGCTGGGGGACCTGGGTCTGTGCTGCAGGCCTGGGTCTGTGCTGGGGGACCTGGGTCTTTGAATTGAGAACTGGGTGTGTGCTGGTGGACCTGGGTCTTTGAATTGAGATCTGGGTCTGTGCTGGGGGACCTCGGCCTTGGAATTGAGAACCGGTTCTGTGCTAGGGGACCTGGGTCTGTGCTGGGGGAACTCAGTCTTTGAATTGAGACCTGGTTGTGTGCTGGGGTACCTGGGTCTTTGAATTGAGACCTGGGTCTGTGCTGGGGGACCTGGGTCTTTGAATTGAGAGCTGGGTCTGTGCTGGGGGACCTGGGTCTGTGCTGGGGGAGCTGGGTCTGTGCTGGGGGAACTCGGTCTTTGAATTGAAAACTGGTTGTGTGCTGGGGTACCTGGGTCTTTGAATAGAGAGCTGGGTGTGTACTGGGGGACCTGGGTTTTTGAATTGAGAGCTGGGTGTGTACTGGGGGATATGGGTCTGTGCTAGGGGACCTTGGCATTGGAATTGAGAGCTGGTTCTGTGCTGGGCGAACTGGGTCTGTGCTGGGGGAACTCGGTCTTTGAATTGAGACCTGGGTCTGTGCTGGGGGACCTGGGTCTTTGAATTGAGAGCTGGGTCTGTGCTGGGGGACCGGGGTCTGTGCTGGGGGAGCTGGGTCTGTGCTGGGGGACCTGGGTCTTTGAATTGAGAACTGGTTGTGTGCTGGGGTACCTGGGTCTTTGAATTGAGAACTGGATGTGTGCTGGGGGACCTGGGTCATTGAATTGAGACCTGGGTGTTTGCTGGGCGACCTGGGTCTTAGAATTGAGAACTGGGTGTGTGCTGGGCGACCTGGGCCTTTGAATTGAGACCTGGGTGTGTACTGGGGAGCCTCGGTCTTTGAAATGAGAACTGAGTCTGTGCTGGGGGATCTGGGTCTTTGAATTGAGACCTGGGTGTGTGCTGGGGGGCCTGGGTCTTTGAATTGAGACCTGGGTCTGTGCCGTGCGACCTGGGTCTGTGCTTGGGACCTGGGTCTTTGAATTGAGACCTGGGTGTGTGCTGGGGACCCTGGGTCTTTGAATTGATAACTGGGTCTGTTCTGGGCGACCTGGGTCTTTGAAGTGAGAACTGGGTCTGTGCTGGGGGACCTGGGTTTTAGAATTGAGACCTGGGTCTGTACTGGGGGACCTGCGTGTGTGCTGGGGGACCTGGGTCTTTGAATTGAGAACTGGGTCTGTGCTGGGGGACCTGGGTCTTTAATTGAGACCTGGGTGTGTGCTGGGGGACCTGGGTCTTTGAATTGAGACCTGGGTCTGTACTGAGGTACCTAGGTCTTTGAATTGAGACCTGGGTGTGTGCTGGGGGACCTGGGTCTTTGAATTGAGAGCTGGGTCTGTGCTGGGGGACCTGGGTCTGTGCTGGGGGAGATGGGTCTGTGCTGGGGGACCTGGGTCTTTGAATTGAGACCTGGGTCTGTGTTGGGGGACCTGCGTGTGTGCTGGGGGACCTGCGTGTGTGCTGGGGGACCTGCGTGTGTGCTGGGGGACCTGTGTCTTTGAATTGAGAACTGGGTCTGTGCTGGGGGACCTGGGTCTTCAGAGACCTGGGTGTGTGCTGGGGGACCTGGGTCTTTGAATTGAGACCTGGATCTGTACTGAGGTACCTAGGTCTTTGAATTGAGAACTGGGTCTGTGCTGGGGGGCCTTTGTCTTTGAAATGAGACCTGGGTGTGTGCTGGGGGACCTGGGTCTTTGAATTGAGATCTGGGTCTGTGCCTGGGGACCTTGGTCTGTGCTGGGGACCTGGGACTATGAATTGAGACCTGGGTCTGTGCTGAGGTACCTGGGTCTTTGAATTGAGAACTGGGTCTGTTCTGGGCGACCTGGGTCTTTGAAGTGAGAACTGGGTCTGTGCTGGGGAACCTGGGTGTGTGCTGGGGGACCTGGGTCTTTGAATTGAGACCTGTGTCTGTGCTGGGGGATCTGGGTCTTTGAATTGAGAACTGGGTCTGTGCTGGGGATCTGGGTGTTTGAATTGAGACCTGGGTGTGTGCTGGGGGACCTGGGTCTTTGAATTGAGACCTGTGTCTGTGCTGGGGGACCTGGGTCTTTGAATTGAGAACTGGGTCTGTGCTGGGGATCTGGGTGTTTGAATTGAGACCTGGGTGTGTGCTGGGGGACCTGGGTCTTTGAATTGAGAACTGGGTCTGTGCTGGGGGAGCTGGGTCTGTGCTGGGGAACGTGGGTCTTTGAATTGAGGACTGGGACTGTGCTGGGGGACCTGGGTCTTTGAATTGAGAGCTGGGTCTGTGCTGGGGAACCTGGGTCTTTGAATTGAGAACTGGGTCTGTGCTGGGGGATCTGGGTCTTTGAATTGAGACCTGGTTCTGTGTTGGGGGACCTGGGTGTTTGAATTGAGACCTGGGTCTGTGCTGGGCAACCTGGGTCTGTGCTTGGGACCTGCATCTTTGAATTGAGACCTGGGTCTGTGCTGGGGGACCTGGGTCTTTGAATTGAGAACTGGGTCTGTGCTGAGGTACCTGGGTCTTTGAATTGAGAACTGGGTCTGTGCTGGGGTACCTGGGTCTGTGCTGGGGGACCTGGGTCTTTGAACTGAGAACTGGGTCTGTGCTGGGGGACCTGTGCCTGTGCTGGGGGACCTGGGCCTTTGAATTAAGAACTGGGTCTGTGCTGGGGGACCTGGGTCTTTGAATTGAGACCTGGGTCTGTTCTGAGGGAGCTGGGTCTGTGCTGGGTGAGCTGGGCCTTTGAATTGAGACCTGGGTCTGTGCTGGGGGACCTGGGTCTGTGCTGGGGGGCCTGGTCCTTTGAATTGAGAACTGAGTCTGTGCTGGGGGACCTGGGTCTGTACTGGGGGACCTGGGTCTTTGAATTGAGAACTGCGTGTGTGCTGGGGGACCTGGGTCTTTGAATTGAGAACTGGGTGTGTTCTGGGGGACCTGGGTCTTTGAATTGAGACCTGGGTCTGTGCTGGGGGACCTGGGTCTGTGCTGCAGGCCTGGGTCTGTGCTGGGGGACCTGGGTCTTTGAATTGAGAACTGGGTGTGTGCTGGGGGACCTGGGTCTTTGAATTGAGATCTGGGTCTGTGCTAGGGGTCCTGGGTCTGTGCTGGGGGACCTCGGCCTTGGAATTGAGAACCGGTTCTGTGCTAGGGGACCTGGGTCTGTGCTGGGGGAACTCGGTCTTTGAATTGAAAACTGGTTGTGTGCTGGGGTACCTGGGTCTTTGAATTGAGAGCTGGGTCTGTGCTGGGGGACCTGGGTCTGTGCTGGGGGAGCTGGGTCTGTGCTGGGGGAACTTGGTCTTTGAATTGAAAACTGGTTGTGTGCTGGGGTACCTGGGTCTTTGAATAGAGAGCTGGGTGTGTGCTGCGGGACCTGGGTTTTTGAATTGAGAGCTGGGTGTGTACTGGGGGATCTGGGTCTTTGAATTGAGACCTGAGTCTGTGCTGGGGGACCTGGGTCTTTGAATTGAGAGCTGGTTCTGTGCTGGGGGACCTGGGTCTGTTCTGGGGGACCTTGGCATTGGAATTGAGAACTGGTTCTGTGCTGGGGGAACTGGGTCTGTGCTGGGGGAACTCGGTCTTTGAATTGAGACCTGAGTCTGTGCTGGGGGACCTGGGTCTTTGAATTGAGAGCTGGGTCTGTGCTGGGGGACCTGGGTCTGTGCTGGGGGAGCTGGGTCTGTGCTGGGGGACCTGGGTCTTTGAATTGAGAACTGGTTGTGTGCTGGGGTGCCTGGGTTTTTGAATTGAGAACTGGATGTGTGCTGGGGGACCTGGGTCATTGAATTGAGACCTGGGTGTTTGCTGGGCGACCTGGGTCATTGAATTGAGAACTGGGTGTGTGCTGGGCGACCTGGGCCTTTGAATTGAGACCTGGGTGTGTACTGGGGAGCCTCGGTCTTTGAATTGAGAACTGAGTCTGTGCTGGGGGATCTGGGTGTTTGAATTGAGACCTGGGTGTGTGATGGGTGGCCTGGGTCTTTGAATTGAGAACTGGGGGTGTGCTGGGGAACCTGGGCCTTTGAATTGACACCTGGGTCTGTGCTGGGGAATCTGGGTCTTTGAATTGAGACCTGGGTCTGTGCTGGGGAACGTGGGCCTTTGAATTGAGACCTGGGTCTGTGTTGGGGGACCTGGGTCTTTGAATTGAGACCTGGGTCTGTGCCGTGCGACCTGGGTCTGTGCTTGGGACCTGGGTCTTTGAATTGAGACCTGGGTCTGTGCTGGGGGACCTGTCCTTTGAATTGAGAACTGAGTCTGTGCTGGGGGACCTGGGTCTGTACTGGGGGACCTGGGTCTTTGAATTGAGAACTGCATGTGTGCTGGGGGACCTGGGTCTTTGAATTGAGAAGTGGGTGTGTTCTGGGGGACCTGGGTCTTTGAATTGAGACCTGGGTCAGTGCTGGGGGACCTGGGTCTGTGCTGCAGGCCTGGGTCTGTGCTGGGGGACCTGGGTCTTTGAATTGAGAACTGGGTGTGTGCTGGTGGACCTGGGTCTTTGAATTGAGATCTGGGTCTGTGCTAGGGGTCCTGGGTCTGTGCTGGGGGACCTCGGCCTTGGAATTGAGAACTGGTTCTGTGCTAGGGGACCTGGGTCTGTGCTGGGGGAACTCAGTCTTTGAATTGAGACCTGGTTGTGTGCTGGGGTACCTGGGTCTTTGAATTGAGACCTGGGTCTGTGCTGGGGGACCTGGGTCTTTGAATTGAGACCTGGGTCTGTGCTGGGGGACCTGGGTCTGTGCTGGGGGAGCTGGGTCTGTGCTGGGGGAACTCGGTCTTTGAATTGAAAACTGGTTGTGTGCTGGGGTACCTGGGTCTTTGAATAGAGAGCTGGGTGTGTACTGGGGGACCTGGGTTTTTGAATTGAGAGCTGGGTGTGTACTGGGGGATATGGGTCTGTTCTAGGGGACCTTGGCATTGGAATTGAGAACTGGTTCTGTGCTGGGCGAACTGGGTCTGTGCTGGGGGAACTCGGTCTTTGAATTGAGACCTGGGTCTGTGCTGGGGGACCTGGGTCTTTGAATTGAGAGCTGGGTCTGTGCTGGGGGACCTGGGTCTGTGCTGGGGGAGCTGGTTCTGTGCTGGGGGACCTGGGTCTTTGAATTGAGAACTGGTTGTGTGCTGGGGTACCTGGGTCTTTGAATTGAGAACTGGATGTGTGCTGGGGGACCTGGGTCTTTGAATTGAGAACTGGTTGTGTGCTGGGCCACCTGGGTCTTAGAATTGAGAACTGGGTGTGTGCTGGGCGACCTGGGCCTTTGAATTGAGACCTGGGTGTGTACTGGGGAGCCTCGGTCTTTGAAATGAGAACTGAGTCTGTGCTGGGGGATCTGGGTCTTTGAATTGAGACCTGGGTCTGTGCTGGGGGATCTGGGTCTTTGAATTGAGACCTGGGTGTGTGCTGGGGGGCCTGGGTCTTTGAATTGAGACCTGGGTCTGTGCCGTGCGACCTGGGTCTGTGCTTGGGACCTGGGTCTTTGAATTGAGACCTGGGTGTGTGCTGGGGACCCTGGGTCTTTGAATTGATAACTGGGTCTGTTCTGGGCGACCTGGGTCTTTGAAGTGAGAACTGGGTCTGTGCTGGGGGACCTGGGTTTTAGAATTGAGACCTGGGTCTGTACTGGGGGACCTGCGTGTGTGCTGGGGGACCTGCGTGTGTGCTGGGGGACCTGGGTCTTTGAATTGAGAACTGGGTCTGTGCTGGGGGACCTGGGTCTTTAATTGAGACCTGGGTGTGTGCTGGGTGACCTGGGTCTTTGAATTGAGACCTGGGTCTGTACTGAGGTACCTAGGTCTTTGAATTGAGAACTGGGTGTGTGCTGGGGGACCTGGGTCTTTGAACTGAGAGCTGGGTCTGTGCTGGGGGACCTGGGTCTGTGCTGGGGGAGATGGGTCTGTGCTGGGGGACCTGGGTCTTTGAATTGAGACCTGGGTCTGTGTTGGGGGACCTGCGTGTGTGCTGGGGGACCTGCGTGTGTGCTGGGGGACCTGCGTGTGTGCTGGGGGAACTGTGTCTTTTAATTGAGAACTGGGTCTGTGCTGGGGGACCTGGGTCTTCAGAGACCTGGGTGTGTGCTGGGGGACCTGGGTCTTTGAATTGAGATCTGGGTCTGTGCTGGGTGACCTTGGTCTGTGCTGGGGACCTGGGACTATGAATTGAGACCTGGGTCTGTGCTGAGGTACCTGGGTCTTTGAATTGAGAACTGGGTCTGTTCTGGGCGATCTGGGTCTTTGAAGTGAGAACTGGGTCTGTGCTGGGGAACCTGGGTCTGTGCTGGGGGACCTGGGTCTTTGAATTGAGACCTGGGTGTGTGCTGGGGGACCTGGGACTTTGAATTGAGACCTGGGTCTGTGCTGGGGGACCTGGGTCTTTGAATTGAGACCTGGGTCTGTGCTGAGGTACCTGGGTCTTTGAATTGAGAACTGGGTCTGAGCTGGGGGACCAGGGTATGTGCTGGGGGATCTGGGCCTTTGAACTGAGAACTGGTTGTGTGCTGGGGTACCTGGGTCTTTGAATTGAGACCTGGGTCTGTTCTGAGGGAGCTGGGTCTGTTCTGGGTGAGCTGGGCCTTTGAATTGAGAACTGGGTCTGTGCTGGGGGACCTGGGTCTGTGCTGGGGGACCTGTCCTTTGAATTGAGAACTGAGTCTGTGCTGGGGGACCTGGGTCTGTACTGGGGGACCTGGGTCTTTGAATTGAGAACTGCATGTGTGCTGGGGGACCTGGGTCTTTGAATTGAGAAGTGGGTGTGTTCTGGGGGACCTGGGTCTTTGAATTGAGACCTGGGTCTGTGCTGGGGGACCTGGGTCTGTGCTGCAGGCCTGGGTCTGTGCTGGGGGACCTGGGTCTTTGAATTGAGAACTGGGTGTGTGCTGGGGGACCTGGGTCTTTGAATTGAGATCTGGGTCTGTGCTAGGGGTCCTGGGTCTGTGCTGGGGGACCTCGGCCTTGGAATTGAGAACCGGTTCTGTGCTAGGGGACCTGGGTCTGTGCTGGGGGAACTCAGTCTTTGAATTGAGACCTGGTTGTGTGCTGGGGTACCTGGGTCTTTGAATTGAGACCTGGGTCTGTGCTGGGGGACCTGGGTCTTTGAATTGAGAGCTGGGTCTGTGCTGGGGGACCTGGGTCTGTGCTGGGGGAGCTGGGTCTGTGCTGGGGGAACTCGGTCTTTGAATTGAAAACTGGTTGTGTGCTGGGGTACCTGGGTCTTTGAATAGAGAGCTGGGTGTGTACTGGGGGACCTGGGTTTTTGAATTGAGAGCTGGGTGTGTACTGGGGGATATGGGTCTGTGCTAGGGGACCTTGGCATTGGAATTGAGAACTGGTTCTGTGCTGGGCGAACTGGGTCTGTGCTGGGGGAACTCGGTCTTTGAATTGAGACCTGGGTCTGTGCTGGGGGACCTGGGTCTTTGAATTGAGAGCTGGGTCTGTGCTGGGGGACCTGGGTCTGTGCTGGGGGAGCTGGGTCTGTGCTGGGGGACCTGGGTCTTTGAATTGAGAACTGGTTGTGTGCTGGGGTACCTGGGTCTTTGAATTGAGAACTGGATGTGTGCTGGGGGACCTGGGTCATTGAATTGAGACCTGGGTGTTTGCTGGGCGACCTGGGTCTTAGAATTGAGAACTGGGTGTGTGCTGGGCGACCTGGGCCTTTGAATTGAGACCTGGGTGTGTACTGGGGAGCCTCGGTCTTTGAAATGAGAACTGAGTCTGTGCTGGGGGATCTGGGTCTTTGAATTGAGACCTGGGTGTGTGCTGGGGGGCCTGGGTCTTTGAATTGAGACCTGGGTCTGTGCCGTGCGACCTGGGTCTGTGCTTGGGACCTGGGTTTTTGAATTGAGACCTGGGTGTGTGCTGGGGGACCTGGGTCTTTGAATTGATAACTGGGTCTGTTCTGGGCGACCTGGGTCTTTGAAGTGAGAACTGGGTCTGTGCTGGGGGACCTGGGTTTTAGAATTGAGACCTGGGTCTGTACTGGGGGACCTGCGTGTGTGCTGGGGGACCTGGGTCTTTGAATTGAGAACTGGGTCTGTGCTGGGGGACCTGGGTCTTTAATTGAGACCTGGGTGTGTGCTGGGGGACCTGGGTCTTTGAATTGAGACCTGGGTCTGTACTGAGGTACCTAGGTCTTTGAATTGAGACCTGGGTGTGTGCTGGGGGACCTGGGTCTTTGAATTGAGAGCTGGGTCTGTGCTGGGGGACCTGGGTCTGTGCTGGGGGAGATGGGTCTGTGCTGGGGGACCTGGGTCTTTGAATTGAGACCTGGGTCTGTGTTGGGGGACCTGCGTGTGTGCTGGGGGACCTGCGTGTGTGCTGGGGGACCTGCGTGTGTGCTGGGGGACCTGTGTCTTTGAATTGAGAACTGGGTCTGTGCTGGGGGACCTGGGTCTTCAGAGACCTGGGTGTGTGCTGGGGGACCTGGGTCTTTGAATTGAGACCTGGATCTGTACTGAGGTACCTAGGTCTTTGAATTGAGAACTGGGTCTGTGCTGGGGGGCCTTTGTCTTTGAAATGAGACCTGGGTGTGTGCTGGGGGACCTGGGTCTTTGAATTGAGATCTGGGTCTGTGCCTGGGGACCTTGGTCTGTGCTGGGGACCTGGGACTATGAATTGAGACCTGGGTCTGTGCTGAGGTACCTGGGTCTTTGAATTGAGAACTGGGTCTGTTCTGGGCGACCTGGGTCTTTGAAGTGAGAACTGGGTCTGTGCTGGGGAACCTGGGTGTGTGCTGGGGGACCTGGGTCTTTGAATTGAGACCTGTGTCTGTGCTGGGGGATCTGGGTCTTTGAATTGAGAACTGGGTCTGTGCTGGGGATCTGGGTGTTTGAATTGAGACCTGGGTGTGTGCTGGGGGACCTGGGTCTTTGAATTGAGACCTGTGTCTGTGCTGGGGGACCTGGGTCTTTGAATTGAGAACTGGGTCTGTGCTGGGGATCTGGGTGTTTGAATTGAGACCTGGGTGTGTGCTGGGGGACCTGGGTCTTTGAATTGAGAACTGGGTCTGTGCTGGGGGAGCTGGGTCTGTGCTGGGGAACGTGGGTCTTTGAATTGAGGACTGGGACTGTGCTGGGGGACCTGGGTCTTTGAATTGAGACCTGGGTCTGTGCTGGGGAACCTGGGTCTTTGAATTGAGAACTGGGTCTGTGCTGGGGGATCTGGGTCTTTGAATTGAGACCTGGTTCTGTGTTGGGGGACCTGGGTGTTTGAATTGAGACCTGGGTCTGTGCTGGGCAACCTGGGTCTGTGCTTGGGACCTGCATCTTTGAATTGAGACCTGGGTCTGTGCTGGGGGACCTGGGTCTTTGAATTGAGAACTGGGTCTGTGCTGAGGTACCTGGGTCTTTGAATTGAGAACTGGGACTGTGCTGGGGTACCTGGGTCTGTGCTGGGGGACCTGGGTCTTTGAACTGAGAACTGGGTCTGTGCTGGGGGACCTGTGCCTGTGCTGGGGGACCTGGGCCTTTGAATTAAGAACTGGGTCTGTGCTGGGGGACCTGGGTCTTTGAATTGAGACCTGGGTCTGTTCTGAGGGAGCTGGGTCTGTGCTGGGTGAGCTGGGCCTTTGAATTGAGACCTGGGTCTGTGCTGGGGGACCTGGGTCTGTGCTGGGGGGCCTGGTCCTTTGAATTGAGAACTGAGTCTGTGCTGGGGGACCTGGGTCTGTACTGGGGGACCTGGGTCTTTGAATTGAGAACTGCGTGTGTGCTGGGGGACCTGGGTCTTTGAATTGAGAACTGGGTGTGTTCTGGGGGACCTGGGTCTTTGAATTGAGACCTGGGTCTGTGCTGGGGGACCTGGGTCTGTGCTGCAGGCCTGGGTCTGTGCTGGGGGACCTGGGTCTTTGAATTGAGAACTGGGTGTGTGCTGGGGGACCTGGGTCTTTGAATTGAGATCTGGGTCTGTGCTAGGGGTCCTGGGTCTGTGCTGGGGGACCTCGGCCTTGGAATTGAGAACCGGTTCTGTGCTAGGGGACCTGGGTCTGTGCTGGGGGAACTCGGTCTTTGAATTGAAAACTGGTTGTGTGCTGGGGTACCTGGGTCTTTGAATTGAGAGCTGGGTCTGTGCTGGGGGACCTGGGTCTGTGCTGGGGGAGCTGGGTCTGTGCTGGGGGAACTTGGTCTTTGAATTGAAAACTGGTTGTGTGCTGTGGTACCTGGGTCTTTGAATAGAGAGCTGGGTGTGTGCTGCGGGACCTGGGTTTTTGAATTGAGAGCTGGGTGTGTACTGGGGGATCTGGGTCTTTGAATTGAGACCTGAGTCTGTGCTGGGGGACCTGGGTCTTTGAATTGAGAGCTGGTTCTGTGCTGGGGGACCTGGGTCTGTTCTGGGGGACCTTGGCATTGGAATTGAGAACTGGTTCTGTGCTGGGGGAACTGGGTCTGTGCTGGGGGAACTCGGTCTTTGAATTGAGACCTGAGTCTGTGCTGGGGGACCTGGGTCTTTGAATTGAGAGCTGGGTCTGTGCTGGGGGACCTGGGTCTGTGCTGGGGGAGCTGGGTCTGTGCTGGGGGACCTGGGTCTTTGAATTGAGAACTGGTTGTGTGCTGGGGTGCCTGGGTTTTTGAATTGAGAACTGGATGTGTGCTGGGGGACCTGGGTCATTGAATTGAGACCTGGGTGTTTGCTGGGCGACCTGGGTCATTGAATTGAGAACTGGGTGTGTGCTGGGCGACCTGGGCCTTTGAATTGAGACCTGGGTGTGTACTGGGGAGCCTCGGTCTTTGAATTGAGAACTGAGTCTGTGCTGGGGGATCTGGGTGTTTGAATTGAGACCTGGGTGTGTGATGGGTGGCCTGGGTCTTTGAATTGAGAACTGGGGGTGTGCTGGGGAACCTGGGCCTTTGAATTGACACCTGGGTCTGTGCTGGGGAATCTGGGTCTTTGAATTGAGACCTGGGTCTGTGCTGGGGAACGTGGGCCTTTGAATTGAGACCTGGGTCTGTGTTGGGGGACCTGGGTCTTTGAATTGAGACCTGGGTCTGTGCCGTGCGACCTGGGTCTGTGCTTGGGACCTGGGTCTTTGAATTGAGACCTGGGTCTGTGCTGGGGGACCTGTCCTTTGAATTGAGAACTGAGTCTGTGCTGGGGGACCTGGGTCTGTACTGGGGGACCTGGGTCTTTGAATTGAGAACTGCATGTGTGCTGGGGGACCTGGGTCTTTGAATTGAGAAGTGGGTGTGTTCTGGGGGACCTGGGTCTTTGAATTGAGACCTGGGTCAGTGCTGGGGGACCTGGGTCTGTGCTGCAGGCCTGGGTCTGTGCTGGGGGACCTGGGTCTTTGAATTGAGAACTGGGTGTGTGCTGGTGGACCTGGGTCTTTGAATTGAGATCTGGGTCTGTGCTAGGGGTCCTGGGTCTGTGCTGGGGGACCTCGGCCTTGGAATTGAGAACCGGTTCTGTGCTAGGGGACCTGGGTCTGTGCTGGGGGAACTCAGTCTTTGAATTGAGACCTGGTTGTGTGCTGGGGTACCTGGGTCTTTGAATTGAGACCTGGGTCTGTGCTGGGGGACCTGGGTCTTTGAATTGAGACCTGGGTCTGTGCTGGGGGACCTGGGTCTGTGCTGGGGGAGCTGGGTCTGTGCTGGGGGAACTCGGTCTTTGAATTGAAAACTGGTTGTGTGCTGGGGTACCTGGGTCTTTGAATAGAGAGCTGGGTGTGTACTGGGGGACCTGGGTTTTTGAATTGAGAGCTGGGTGTGTACTGGGGGATATGGGTCTGTTCTAGGGGACCTTGGCATTGGAATTGAGAACTGGTTCTGTGCTGGGCGAACTGGGTCTGTGCTGGGGGAACTCGGTCTTTGAATTGAGACCTGGGTCTGTGCTGGGGGACCTGGGTCTTTGAATTGAGAGCTGGGTCTGTGCTGGGGGACCTGGGTCTGTGCTGGGGGAGCTGGTTCTGTGCTGGGGGACCTGGGTCTTTGAATTGAGAACTGGTTGTGTGCTGGGGTACCTGGGTCTTTGAATTGAGAACTGGATGTGTGCTGGGGGACCTGGGTCTTTGAATTGAGACCTGGGTGTTTGCTGGGCCACCTGGGTCTTAGAATTGAGAACTGGGTGTGTGCTGGGCGACCTGGGCCTTTGAATTGAGACCTGGGTGTGTACTGGGGAGCCTCGGTCTTTGAAATGAGAACTTAGTCTGTGCTGGGGGATCTGGGTCTTTGAATTGAGACCTGGGTGTGTGCTGGGGGGCCTGGGTCTTTGAATTGAGACCTGGGTCTGTGCCGTGCGACCTGGGTCTGTGCTTGGGACCTGGGTCTTTGAATTGAGACCTGGGTGTGTGCTGGGGACCCTGGGTCTTTGAATTGATAACTGGGTCTGTTCTGGGCGACCTGGGTCTTTGAAGTGAGAACTGGGTCTGTGCTGGGGGACCTGGGTTTTAGAATTGAGACCTGGGTCTGTACTGGGGGACCTGCGTGTGTGCTGGGGGACCTGCGTGTGTGCTGGGGGACCTGGGTCTTTGAATTGAGAACTGGGTCTGTGCTGGGGGACCTGGGTCTTTAATTGAGACCTGGGTGTGTGCTGGGTGACCTGGGTCTTTGAATTGAGACCTGGGTCTGTACTGAGGTACCTAGGTCTTTGAATTGAGAACTGGGTGTGTGCTGGGGGACCTGGGTCTTTGAACTGAGAGCTGGGTCTGTGCTGGGGGACCTGGGTCTGTGCTGGGGGAGATGGGTCTGTGCTGGGGGACCTGGGTCTTTGAATTGAGACCTGGGTCTGTGTTGGGGGACCTGCGTGTGTGCTGGGGGACCTGCGTGTGTGCTGGGGGACCTGCGTGTGTGCTGGGGGAACTGTGTCTTTTAATTGAGAACTGGGTCTGTGCTGGGGGACCTGGGTCTTCAGAGACCTGGGTGTGTGCTGGGGGACCTGGGTCTTTGAATTGAGATCTGGGTCTGTGCTGGGTGACCTTGGTCTGTGCTGGGGACCTGGGACTATGAATTGAGACCTGGGTCTGTGCTGAGGTACCTGGGTCTTTGAATTGAGAACTGGGTCTGTTCTGGGCGATCTGGGTCTTTGAAGTGAGAACTGGGTCTGTGCTGGGGAACCTGGGTCTGTGCTGGGGGACCTGGGTCTTTGAATTGAGACCTGGGTGTGTGCTGGGGGACCTGGGACTTTGAATTGAGACCTGGGTCTGTGCTGGGGGACCTGGGTCTTTGAATTGAGACCTGGGTCTGTGCTGAGGTACCTGGGTCTTTGAATTGAGAACTGGGTCTGAGCTGGGGGACCAGGGTATGTGCTGGGGGATCTGGGCCTTTGAACTGAGAACTGGTTGTGTGCTGGGGTACCTGGGTCTTTGAATTGAGACCTGGGTCTGTTCTGAGGGAGCTGGGTCTGTTCTGGGTGAGCTGGGCCTTTGAATTGAGAACTGGGTCTGTGCTGGGGGACCTGGGTCTGTGCTGGGGGACCTGTCCTTTGAATTGAGAACTGAGTCTGTGCTGGGGGACCTGGGTCTGTACTGGGGGACCTGGGTCTTTGAATTGAGAACTGCATGTGTGCTGGGGGACCTGGGTCTTTGAATTGAGAAGTGGGTGTGTTCTGGGGGACCTGGGTCTTTGAATTGAGACCTGGGTCTGTGCTGGGGGACCTGGGTCTGTGCTGCAGGCCTGGGTCTGTGCTGGGGGACCTGGGTCTTTGAATTGAGAACTGGGTGTGTGCTGGGGGACCTGGGTCTTTGAATTGAGATCTGGGTCTGTGCTAGGGGTCCTGGGTCTGTGCTGGGGGACCTCGGCCTTGGAATTGAGAACCGGTTCTGTGCTAGGGGACCTGGGTCTGTGCTGGGGGAACTCAGTCTTTGAATTGAGACCTGGTTGTGTGCTGGGGTACCTGGGTCTTTGAATTGAGACCTGGGTCTGTGCTGGGGGACCTGGGTCTTTGAATTGAGAGCTGGGTCTGTGCTGGGGGACCTGGGTCTGTGCTGGGGGAGCTGGGTCTGTGCTGGGGGAACTCGGTCTTTGAATTGAAAACTGGTTGTGTGCTGGGGTACCTGGGTCTTTGAATAGAGAGCTGGGTGTGTACTGGGGGACCTGGGTTTTTGAATTGAGAGCTGGGTGTGTACTGGGGGATATGGGTCTGTGCTAGGGGACCTTGGCATTGGAATTGAGAACTGGTTCTGTGCTGGGCGAACTGGGTCTGTGCTGGGGGAACTCGGTCTTTGAATTGAGACCTGGGTCTGTGCTGGGGGACCTGGGTCTTTGAATTGAGAGCTGGGTCTGTGCTGGGGGACCTGGGTCTGTGCTGGGGGAGCTGGGTCTGTGCTGGGGGACCTGGGTCTTTGAATTGAGAACTGGTTGTGTGCTGGGGTACCTGGGTCTTTGAATTGAGAACTGGATGTGTGCTGGGGGACCTGGGTCATTGAATTGAGACCTGGGTGTTTGCTGGGCGACCTGGGTCTTAGAATTGAGAACTGGGTGTGTGCTGGGCGACCTGGGCCTTTGAATTGAGACCTGGGTGTGTACTGGGGAGCCTCGGTCTTTGAAATGAGAACTGAGTCTGTGCTGGGGGATCTGGGTCTTTGAATTGAGACCTGGGTGTGTGCTGGGGGGCCTGGGTCTTTGAATTGAGACCTGGGTCTGTGCCGTGCGACCTGGGTCTGTGCTTGGGACCTGGGTTTTTGAATTGAGACCTGGGTGTGTGCTGGGGGACCTGGGTCTTTGAATTGATAACTGGGTCTGTTCTGGGCGACCTGGGTCTTTGAAGTGAGAACTGGGTCTGTGCTGGGGGACCTGGGTTTTAGAATTGAGACCTGGGTCTGTACTGGGGGACCTGCGTGTGTGCTGGGGGACCTGGGTCTTTGAATTGAGAACTGGGTCTGTGCTGGGGGACCTGGGTCTTTAATTGAGACCTGGGTGTGTGCTGGGGGACCTGGGTCTTTGAATTGAGACCTGGGTCTGTACTGAGGTACCTAGGTCTTTGAATTGAGACCTGGGTGTGTGCTGGGGGACCTGGGTCTTTGAATTGAGAGCTGGGTCTGTGCTGGGGGACCTGGGTCTGTGCTGGGGGAGATGGGTCTGTGCTGGGGGACCTGGGTCTTTGAATTGAGACCTGGGTCTGTGTTGGGGGACCTGCGTGTGTGCTGGGGGACCTGCGTGTGTGCTGGGGGACCTGCGTGTGTGCTGGGGGACCTGTGTCTTTGAATTGAGAACTGGGTCTGTGCTGGGGGACCTGGGTCTTCAGAGACCTGGGTGTGTGCTGGGGGACCTGGGTCTTTGAATTGAGACCTGGATCTGTACTGAGGTACCTAGGTCTTTGAATTGAGAACTGGGTCTGTGCTGGGGGGCCTTTGTCTTTGAAATGAGACCTGGGTGTGTGCTGGGGGACCTGGGTCTTTGAATTGAGATCTGGGTCTGTGCCTGGGGACCTTGGTCTGTGCTGGGGACCTGGGACTATGAATTGAGACCTGGGTCTGTGCTGAGGTACCTGGGTCTTTGAATTGAGAACTGGGTCTGTTCTGGGCGACCTGGGTCTTTGAAGTGAGAACTGGGTCTGTGCTGGGGAACCTGGGTGTGTGCTGGGGGACCTGGGTCTTTGAATTGAGACCTGTGTCTGTGCTGGGGGATCTGGGTCTTTGAATTGAGAACTGGGTCTGTGCTGGGGATCTGGGTGTTTGAATTGAGACCTGGGTGTGTGCTGGGGGACCTGGGTCTTTGAATTGAGACCTGTGTCTGTGCTGGGGGACCTGGGTCTTTGAATTGAGAACTGGGTCTGTGCTGGGGATCTGGGTGTTTGAATTGAGACCTGGGTGTGTGCTGGGGGACCTGGGTCTTTGAATTGAGAACTGGGTCTGTGCTGGGGGAGCTGGGTCTGTGCTGGGGAACGTGGGTCTTTGAATTGAGGACTGGGACTGTGCTGGGGGACCTGGGTCTTTGAATTGAGACCTGGGTCTGTGCTGGGGAACCTGGGTCTTTGAATTGAGAACTGGGTCTGTGCTGGGGGATCTGGGTCTTTGAATTGAGACCTGGTTCTGTGTTGGGGGACCTGGGTGTTTGAATTGAGACCTGGGTCTGTGCTGGGCAACCTGGGTCTGTGCTTGGGACCTGCATCTTTGAATTGAGACCTGGGTCTGTGCTGGGGGACCTGGGTCTTTGAATTGAGAACTGGGTCTGTGCTGAGGTACCTGGGTCTTTGAATTGAGAACTGGGACTGTGCTGGGGTACCTGGGTCTGTGCTGGGGGAGCTGGGTCTGTGCTGGGGGAGCTGGGTGTGTGCTGGGGGACCTGGGTCTTTGAATTGAGAACTGGTTGTGTGCTGGGGTACCTGGGTCTTTGAATTGAGAACTGGATGTGTGCTGGGGGACCTGGGTCATTGAATTGAGACCTGGGTGTTTGCTTGGTGACCTGGGTCTTTGAATTGAGAACTGGGTGTCTGCTGGACGACCTGGGCCTTTGAATTGAGACCTGGGTGTGTACTGGGTAGCCTCGGTCTTTGAATTGAGAACTGAGTCTGTGCTGGGGGATCTGGGTGTTTGAATTGAGAACTGGGTGTGTGCTGGGGGACCTGCGTGTGTGCTGGGGGACCTGCGTGTGTGCTGGGGGACCTGGGTCTTTGAATTGAGACCTGGGTGTGTGCTGGGGGACCTGGCTCTTTGAATTGAGAATTGGGTCTGTGCTGGGGATCTGTGTGTTTGAATTGAGACCTGGGTCTGTGCTGGGGGACCTGGGTCTTTGAATTGCGAGCTGGGTCTGTGCTGGGGGACCTGGGTCTTTGAATTGAGACCTGGGTGTGTGCTGGGGGACCTGGGTGTGTGCTGGGGGACCTGGGTCTTTGAATTGAGACCTGGGTCTGTGCTGGGGGTCCTGGGTCTTTGAATTGAGACTTGGGTCTGTGCTGGAGGACCTGGGTCTTTGAATTGAGAACTGGGTCTGTGCTGGGGGACCTGGGTCTTTGAATTGAGAACTGGGTCTGTGCTGGGGATCTGGGTGTTTGAATTCAGACCTGGGTCTGTGCTGGGGGACCTGGGTCTTTGAATTGAGAGCTGGGTCTGTGCTGGGGGACCTGGGTCTGTGCTGGGGGCCTTGGCATTGGAATTGAGAACTGGTTCTGTGCTGGGGGAACTGCGTCTGTGCTGGGGGACCTGGGTCTTTGAATTGAGAACTGGGTCTGTGCTGGGCGACCTGGTTCTGTGCTTGGGAACGTGGGTCTTTGAATTGAGGACTGGGTCTCTACTGGGGGACCTGGGTCTTTGAATTGAGACCTGGGTCTGTGCTGGGGGACCTGGGCCTTTGAATGGAGAACTGGGTGAGTGCTGGGGGACCTGGGTCTTTGAATTGAGAACTGGGTCTGTGCTGGGGGACCTGGGTCTTTGAATTGAGACCTGGGTCTGTGCTGGGGGACCGGGGTCGGTGCTGGGGGACCTGGGTCAGTGCTGGGGGACCTGGGTCTGTTCTGGGGGAGCTGGATCTGTACTGGGCATCCTGGGTATGTGCTGGGGGACCTGGGTGTGTGCTGGGGGAACTGGGTCTTTGAATTGAGAACTGGGTCTGTGCTGGGGGACCTGTGTCTGTGCTGGGGGAGCTGGGTCTTAGAACTGAGAACTGGGTCTGTGCTGGGGGTCCTGGCCTTTGCATTGAGAACTGGGTCTGTGCTGGGGGACCTGGGTCTTTGAATTGAGAAGTGGGTCTGTGCTGGGGGACCTGGGTCTTTGAATTGAGAACTGGGTCTGTGCTGGGTGACCTGGGTGTGTGCTCGGGTACCTGGGTTTTTGAATTAAGCACTGGGTCTGTGCTGGGGGAACTGGGTGTGTGCTGGGGGACCTGGGTCTTTGAATTGAGACCTGGGTGAGTGCTGGGGGCCCTGGATGAGTGCTGGGGGACCTGGGTCTGTGCTGGGGGACCTGGGTCTTTGAATTGAGAACTGGGTCTGTGCTGGGGGACCTGGGTCTTTGTATTGAGAACTGGGTCTGTGCTGGGGGACCTGGGTCTGTTCTGGGGGATTTGGGTCTGTGCTGGGGGACCTGGCCCTTTGAATTGAGACATGGGTGTGTGCTGTGGGACCTGGGTCTTTGAATTGAGACTTGGGTCTGTGCTGGGGGACCTGGGTTTTTGAATTGAGAACTGGGTCTGTGCTGGGGGACCTGGGTCTTTGAATTGAGAACTGGGTCTGTGCTGGGTGAACTGGGTGTGTGCTGGGGGACCTGGGTTTTTGAATTGAGCACTGGGTCTGTGCTGGGGGACCTGGGTGTGTGCTGGGGGTCCTGGGTCTTTGAATTGAGACCTGGGTGAGTGCTGGGGGACCTGGGTGTGTGCTGGGGGACCTGGGTCCTTGAATTGAGAACTTGGTCTGTGCTAGAGGATCTGGGTTTTTGAATTGAGCACTGGGTGTGTGCTGGGGGACCTGGGTGTGTGCTGGGGGACCTGTGTCTTTGAATTGAGACCTGGGTCTGTGGTGGGGGACCTGGGTGTGTGCTGGGGAACCTGGGTATTCGAAGTGAGAGCTGGGTCTGTGCTAGGGGACCTGAGTGTGTGCTGGGGGTCCTGGGTCTTTGAGTTGAGACGTGGGTGAGTGCTGGGGGCCCTGGATGAGTGCTGGGGGAGCTGGGTCTGTGCTGGGGGACCTGGGACTGTTCTGGGGGGATTTGGGTCTGTGCTGGGGGACCTGGGCCTTTGTTATTTGAGAACTGGGTCTGTGCTGGGGGACCTGGGTCTTTGAATTGAGAACTGGGTGTGTGCTGGGGGACCTGGGTCTGTGCTGGGTGACCTGGGTCTGTGCTGGGCGACCTGGGTGTGTGCTGGGGGACCTGGGTCTTTGAATTGAGAACTGGGTGTGTGCTGGGGGACCTGGGTCTTTGAATTGAGACCTGGGTCTGTGCTGGTGGCCGTGGATGAGTGCTGGGGGACCTGGGTCTGTGCTGAGCGACCTGGGTCTGTGCTGGACGACCTGGGTCTTTGAATTGAGAAGTGGGTCTGTGCTGGGGGACCTGGGTCTGTACTGGGGGACCTGGGTGTGTGCTGGGGGACCTGGGTCTTCGAAGTGAGAACTGGGTCTGTGCTAGGGGACCTGAGTGTGTGCTGGGGGTCCTGGGTCTTTGAATTGAGACCTGGATGAGTGCTGGGGGCCCTGGATGAGTGCTGGGGGCCCTGGATGAGTGCTGGGGGCCCTGGATGAGTGCTGGGGGAGCTGGGTCTGTGCTGGGGGACCTGGGTCTGTGCTGTTGGACCTGGGTCTTTGAATGGAGCACTGGGTCTGTGCTGGGGGACCTGGGTCTTTGAATTGAGAACTGGGTCTGTGCTGGGGGGCCTGGGTGTGTGCTGGGGACCTGGGTCTTTGTATTGAGAAGTGGGTCTGTGCTGGGAGACCTGGGTCTGTTCTGGGGGGATTTTTGTCTGTGCTGGGGGACCTGGGCATTTGAATTGAGAACTGGGTCTGTGCTGGGGGACCTTGGTCTGTGCTGGGGACCTGGGACTTTGAATTGAGACCTGGGTCTGTGCTGGGGGACCTGGGTCTTTGAATTGAGACCTGGGTCTGTGCTGGAGGACCTGGGTCTTTGAATTGAGAGCTGGGTCTGTGCTGGGGGAGCTGGGTCTGTGCTGGGGGAGCTGGGTCTGTGCTGGGGGAGCTGGGTCTGTGCTGGGGGAGGTGGGTGTGTGCTGGTGGACCTGGGTCTTTGAATTGAGAACTGGTTGTGTGCTGGGGTACCTGGGTCTTTGAATTGAGAACTGGATGTGTGCTGGGGGACCTGGGTCATTGAATTGAGACCTGGGTGTTTGCTTGGTGACCTGGGTCTTTGAATTGAGAACTGGGTGTCTGCTGGACGACCTGGGCCTTTGAATTGAGACCTGGGTGTGTACTGGGTAGCCTCGGTCTTTGAATTGAGAACTGAGTCTGTGCTGGGGGATCTGGGTGTTTGAATTGAGAACTGGGTGTGTGCTGGGGGACCTGCGTGTGTGCTGGGGGACCTGCGTGTGTGCTGGGGGACCTGGGTCTTTGAATTGAGACCTGGGTGTGTGCTGGGGGACCTGGCTCTTTGAATTGAGAATTGGGTCTGTGCTGGGGATCTGGGTGTTTGAATTGAGACCTGGGTCTGTGCTGGGGGACCTGGGTCTTTGAATTGCGAGCTGGGTCTGTGCTGGGGGACCTGGGTCTTTGAATTGAGACCTGGGTGTGTGCTGGGGGACCTGGGTGTGTGCTGGGGGACCTGGGTCTTTGAATTGAGACCTGGGTCTGTGCTGGGGGTCCTGGGTCTTTGAATTGAGACTTGGGTCTGTGCTGGAGGACCTGGGTCTTTGAATTGAGAACTGGGTCTGTGCTGGGGGACCTGGGTCTTTGAATTGAGAACTGGGTCTGTGCTGGGGATCTGGGTGTTTGAATTCAGACCTGGGTCTGTGCTGGGGGACCTGGGTCTTTGAATTGAGAGCTGGGTCTGTGCTGGGGGACCTGGGTCTGTGCTGGGGGCCTTGGCATTGGAATTGAGAACTGGTTCTGTGCTGGGGGAACTGCGTCTGTGCTGGGGGACCTGGGTCTTTGAATTGAGAACTGGGTCTGTGCTGGGCGACCTGGTTCTGTGCTTGGGAACGTGGGTCTTTGAATTGAGGACTGGGTCTCTACTGGGGGACCTGGGTCTTTGAATTGAGACCTGGGTCTGTGCTGGGGGACCTGGGCCTTTGAATGGAGAACTGGGTGAGTGCTGGGGGACCTGGGTCTTTGAATTGAGAACTGGGTCTGTGCTGGGGGACCTGGGTCTTTGAATTGAGACCTGGGTCTGTGCTGGGGGACCGGGGTCGGTGCTGGGGGACCTGGGTCAGTGCTGGGGGACCTGGGTCGGTTCTGGGGGAGCTGGGTCTGTACTGGGCATCCTGGGTATGTGCTGGGGGACCTGGGTGTGTGCTGGGGGAACTGGGTCTTTGAATTGAGAACTGGGTCTGTGCTGGGGGACCTGTGTCTGTGCTGGGGGAGCTGGGTCTTAGAACTGAGAACTGGGTCTGTGCTGGGGGTCCTGGCCTTTGCATTGAGAACTGGGTCTGTGCTGGGGGACCTGGGTCTTTGAATTGAGAAGTGGGTCTGTGCTGGGGGACCTGGGTCTTTGAATTGAGAACTGGGTCTGTGCTGGGTGACCTGGGTGTGTGCTCGGGTACCTGGGTTTTTGAATTAAGCACTGGGTCTGTGCTGGGGGAACTGGGTGTGTGCTGGGGGACCTGGGTCTTTGAATTGAGACCTGGGTGAGTGCTGGGGGCCCTGGATGAGTGCTGGGGGACCTGGGTCTGTGCTGGGGGACCTGGGTCTTTGAATTGAGAACTGGGTCTGTGCTGGGGGACCTGGGTCTTTGTATTGAGAACTGGGTCTGTGCTGGGGGACCTGGGTCTGTTCTGGGGGATTTGGGTCTGTGCTGGGGGACCTGGCCCTTTGAATTGAGACATGGGTGTGTGCTGTGGGACCTGGGTCTTTGAATTGAGACTTGGGTCTGTGCTGGGGGACCTGGGTTTTTGAATTGAGAACTGGGTCTGTGCTGGGGGACCTGGGTCTTTGAATTGAGAACTGGGTCTGTGCTGGGTGAACTGGGTGTGTGCTGGGGGACCTGGGTTTTTGAATTGAGCACTGGGTCTGTGCTGGGGGACCTGGGTGTGTGCTGGGGGTCCTGGGTCTTTGAATTGAGACCTGGGTGAGTGCTGGGGGACCTGGGTGTGTGCTGGGGGACCTGGGTCCTTGAATTGAGAACTTGGTCTGTGCTAGAGGATCTGGGTTTTTGAATTGAGCACTGGGTGTGTGCTGGGGGACCTGGGTGTGTGCTGGGGGACCTGTGTCTTTGAATTGAGCACTGGGTGTGTGCTGGGGGACCTGGGTGTGTGCTGGGGGACCTGTGTCTTTGAATTGAGACCTGGGTCTGTGGTGGGGGACCTGGGTGTGTGCTGGGGAACCTGGGTATTCGAAGTGAGAGCTGGGTCTGTGCTAGGGGACCTGAGTGTGTGCTGGGGGTCCTGGGTCTTTGAGTTGAGACGTGGGTGAGTGCTGGGGGCCCTGGATGAGTGCTGGGGGAGCTGGGTCTGTGCTGGGGGACCTGGGTCTGTTCTGGGGGGATTTGGGTCTGTGCTGGGGGACCTGGGCCTTTGTTATTTGAGAACTGGGTCTGTGCTGGGGGACCTGGGTCTTTGAATTGAGAACTGGGTGTGTGCTGGGGGACCTGGGTCTGTGCTGGGTGACCTGGGTCTGTGCTGGGCGACCTGGGTGTGTGCTGGGGGACCTGGGTCTTTGAATTGAGAACTGGGTGTGTGCTGGGGGACCTGGGTCTTTGAATTGAGACCTGGGTCTGTGCTGGTGGCCGTGGATGAGTGCTGGGGGACCTGGGTCTGTGCTGAGCGACCTGGGTCTGTGCTGGACGACCTGGGTCTTTGAATTGAGAAGTGGGTCTGTGCTGGGGGACCTGGGTCTGTACTGGGGGACCTGGGTGTGTGCTGGGGGACCTGGGTCTTCGAAGTGAGAACTGGGTCTGTGCTAGGGGACCTGAGTGTGTGCTGGGGGTCCTGGGTCTTTGAATTGAGACCTGGATGAGTGCTGGGGGACCTGGATGAGTGCTGGGGGCCCTGGATGAGTGCTGGGGGCCCTGGATGAGTGCTGGGGGAGCTGGGTCTGTGCTGGGGGACCTGGGTCTGTGCTGTTGGACCTGGGTCTTTGAATGGAGCACTGGGTCTGTGCTGGGGGACCTGGGTCTTTGAATTGAGAACTGGGTCTGTGCTGGGGGGCCTGGGTGTGTGCTGGGGACCTGGGTCTTTGTATTGAGAAGTGGGTCTGTGCTGGGAGACCTGGGTCTGTTCTGGGGGGATTTTTGTCTGTGCTGGGGGACCTGGGCATTTGAATTGAGAACTGGGTCTGTGCTGGGGGACTTGGGTCTGTCCTGCGGGATCTCGGTCTTTGAATTGAGAAGTGAGTCTGTGCTGGGGGACCTGGGTCTTTGAATTGAGACCTGGGTCTGTGCTGGGGGAATTCGGTCATTGAATTGAGTCCTGGGTGAGTGCTGGGGGACCTGGGTCTGTGCTGGGGGACCTGGGTCTTTGAATTGAGAACTGGGTCTGTGCGGGAGGACCTGGCCCTTTGAATTGAGAACAGGGTTTGTGCTGGGGGACCTGGGTCTGTGCTGGGGGACCTGGGTCTTTGAATTGAGAACTGGGTCTGTGCGGGAGGACCTGGCCCTTTGAATTGAGAACTGGGTCTGTGCTGGGGGACCTGGGTCTTTGAATTGAGACCTGGGTCTGTGCTGGGGGACCTGGGTCTTTGAATTGAGAACAGGGTCTGTTCTGAGGGACCTGGGTGTGTGCTGGCGGACCTGGTCCTTTGAATTGAGAACTGGGTCTGTGCTAGGGGCCTGAGTGTGTGCTGGGGGTCCTGGGTCTTTCAATTGAGAACTGGGTTTGTGCTGGGGGACCTGGGTCTTTGAATTGAGAACAGGGTCTGTGCTGGGTGACCTGATTGTGTGCTGGGGGACCTGGGTCTTTGAATTGAGACCTGGGTGAGTGCTGGTGGGCCTGGATGACTTCTGGGGGAGCTGGGTCTGTGCTGGGGGACCTGGGTCTTTGAATTGAGAACTGGGTGAATGCTGGGGGACCTGTGTCATTGTATTGAGAAGTGGGTCTGTGCTGGGGGACTTGGGTCTTCGAATTGAGAACTGGGTCTGTGCTGGGGGAGTTGGGTCTGTCCTGTGGGATCTCGGTCTTTGAATTGAGAAGTGAGTCTGTGCTGGGGGACCTGGGTCTTTGAATTGAGAACTGGGTCTGTGCTGGGGGAATTCGGTCTTTGAATAGAGACCTGGGTCTGTGGTGGGGGAGCTGGGTCTGTGCTGGGGGACCTGGGTGTGTGCTGGGGGTCCTGGGTCTTCGAAGTGAGAACTGGGTCTGTGCTAGGGGGCCTGAGTATGTGCTCGGGGTCCTGGGTCTTTGAATTGAGACCTGGGTGAGTGCTGGGGGCCCTGGATGAGTGCTGGGGGCCCTGGATGAGTGCTGGGGGCCCTGGATGAGTGCTGGGGGCCCTGCATGTGTGCTGGGGGCCCTGGATGAGTGCTGGGGGCCCTGGATGAGTGCTGGGGGAGCTGGGTGTGTGCTGTTGGACCTGGGTCTTTGAATGGAGCACTGGGTCTGTGCTGGGGGACCTGGGTCTTTGAATTGAGAACTGGGTCTGTGCTGGGGGGCCTGGGTGTGTGCTGGGGACCTGGGTCTTCTTATTGAGAAGTGGGTCTGTGCTGGGAGACCTGGGTCTGTTCTGGGGGGATTTAGGTCTGTGCTGGGGGACCTGGGCCTTTGAATTGAGAACTGGGTCTGTCCTGGGGGACTTGGGTCTGTCCTGCGGGATCTCGGTCTTTGAATTGAGAAGTGGGTCTGTGCTGGGGGTCCTGGGTCTTTGAATTGTGGCCTGGGGGAGTGCTGGGGGCCCGGGATGAGTGCTGGAGGAGCTGGGTCTGTGCTGGGTGACCTGGGTCTGTGCTCGGGGACCTGGGTCTGTGCTGGGCGACCTGGGTGTGTGCTGGGGGACCTGGGTCTTTGAATTGAGAACTGGGTCTGTGCTGGGGGACCTGGGTCTTTGAATTGAGAACTGCGTCTGTGCTGGGGGACCTTGGTCTTTGAATTGAGCACTGAGTCTGTTGTGGGGGAGCTGGGTCTGTGCTTGGGGTCCTGGGTGTGTGCTGGGGGTCCTGGGTCTGTGCTGGGGGACCTGGTCCTTTGAATTGAGACCAGGGTCTGTGCTGGGGGACCTGGGCATTTGAATTGAGACCTGGGTCTGTGCTGGGAGACCTGGGTCTTTGAATTGAGAACTGGGTCTGTGCTGGGGGACCTGAGTGTGTGCTGGGGGACCTTGGTCTTTGAATTGAGAACTGGGTCTGTGCGGGAGCACCTGGGTCTTTGAATTGATAACTGGGTGTGTGCTGGGGGAGCTGGGTCTTTGAATTGAGAACTGGGTGTGTGCTGGGGGACCTGGGTCTTTGAATTGAGAACTGGGTCTCTGCTGGGGGACCTGGGTCTTTGAATTGAGACCTGGGTCTGTGCTGGGGAGCCTGGGTCTGTGCTGGGGGACGTGGGTCCGTGCTGGGGGCCTGGGTCTGTGCTGGTGGACCTGCATATTTGAGTTGAGAAGTGGGTCTGTGCTGGGGGACCTCGGTCTTTGAATTGAGAACTGGGTCTGTGCTGGGGGACCTGGGTCTTTGAATTGGGACCTGGGTCTGTGCTGGGGGGCCTGGATCTGTGTTGGGGGACCTGGGTCGGTGCTGGGGGCCTGGGTCTGTGCTGGGGGACCTGGGTTTTTAAATTGAGAACTGGGTCTGTGCTGGGGGACCTGGGTCTTTGGATTGAGAACTGGGTGTGTGCTGGGGGATCTGGGTCTTTGAATTGAGTACTGGGTCTATGCTGGGGGACCTGGGTCGGTCTGGGGGACCTGCATCTTTGAATTGAGAACTGGGTGTGTGCTGGGGGACCTGGGTCTTTGAATTGAAACCTGGGTCTGTGCTGGGAGACCTGGGTCTGTGCTGTTCGACCCGGGTTTTTGAATTGAGAACTGGGTCTGTGCTGGGAGACCTGGTTCTGTGCTGGTGGACCCGGGTCTTTTAATGGAGAACTGGGTCTGTGCTGGGGGACTTGGGTGTGTCCTGCGGGATCTCGGTCTTTGAATTGAGAACTGGGTCTGTGCTGGGTGAACCGGGTGTGTGCTGGGGGAACTTGGTCTTTGAATTGAGAACTTGGTCTGTGCTGGGGGAACTCGGTCTGTGAGTGGAGAACTTGGTCTGTGCTGGGGGAACTTGGTCTGTGTTTGGCGAACTCGGTCTGGGTTTGGCGAACTCGGTCTAATAGAAGGAGAGCAAGTGCCAGCAAAACTTAGGGTTAAAACACTCTTAATTTAACTTAGGTCTGAGAGAATAAGGTTTGTGTTGGAAGTCTGTGGTGTGACAACAGAATTCAGCTGTGTTACTAACAACAGTGAATTCTCTCTTACCATCCTTCTTATTTATCAGTTAGTTTGGAGACTGTGGCTCCCGAACATCTGCTAGCTTGGGATACTCCTTGTCTGCCCATCTTGTCCTGACCAAGGTCACACTGCTCTAAATCTTTGCCAGCCCTCAGAAACTTGCAGATACGGCTGGTTTAAGCTAATTGTGATTACTGGGGCATCCAACTGTGCCAAAGGTGGAAAGTGCACCCTGAGGAAGACTGCTTACTTCATCTTGAAGACCCCTGCCCACGACCATCGGAGGGCAGTGCACAAGTGCCAAAAGGGAGGAGACTTCTGATAATGAGTGCCTAAACTAATTGTAATATCCCTTCCGCTCTCTTGGGAGCCTAATGAATATGCATGTTTGAGTGTGATAAATATCCGCTTCCTTAACCCCTCAGTGTGCAAGTTAGGAGGAGTGATCCCCCTTGCACCCAGCGCCGTAATGAATATACCTGCTTTATAACTCTCCTTGAGTAGTAGAGTCTGATTCCGTGCTTCAGTTCTGTGACTGGAGACTTTGGTCTTGGATTGGAGAACTTAATTCCTGATAGGGGAATTGGGCCTGGGATAGGGGAATTGGGCCTGGGATAGGGGAATTGAGCCTGGGATAGGGGAATTGGGCCTGGGATAGGGGAATTTGGCCTTGGATAGGGGAATTGGGGCTTGGATTGGAGAACTTAATTCCTGATTGGGGAATTTGATCTGGGAATGGAGAATTTGGTCTGGTAGTGGAGAATTTGGTCTGGGAGTGGTCCAATCATACCTGCTCGACTCAGATGCAAGCTGGCCAAGGTCATGCGATAGAGATGTTGCACTCAAATGGACTCTGAGGTGGGAAGCAAGGAGCGAGAGCAATGCAGGTGCACTGGTGCAAAGCTTACCGTGCGCTGAGCAGGCCCAGGAGCATCTTTCAGCCCTGCCTCTTTTTTTGTGAGAGCAGGGGCCAAACGTTTGTGCTCTACTCAGATACAGTCCTGCAGAATGGCCGGGATCTGTCCCCAAATGTCTGCATTCAAATGGACTCTGAGGTGGGAAAGCAAGGAGCGACAGCAATGCAGGTGGCACTGGTGCAAAGCTTACTGTGTGGCAAACAGGCAAAGCAGCATCTTTCAGCCCCGGCTCTTTTTTTGTGCGAGCAGAGGCCAAACGTTCGTGCTCTACTCACATACAGTCCTGCAGAATGGCCGGGATCAGTCTTCAAACGTCTGCATTCAAATGGACTCTGAGGTGGGAAAGCAAGGAGCGACAGCAATGTAGGTGTCACCATTGCAAAGCTTGCACTCCATAGAAGAGGTCCAGCAGCATCTTTCAGTCCTGCTTCTTTTTCTGTGGGAGCAGAGGCCAATCATACCTGCTCGACTCAGATGCAGGCTGGCCAAGGTCAAGCCATGGAGATGTTGCACTCAAATGGACTCTGAGGTGGGAAGCAAGGAGCGAGGGCAATGCAGGTGGCACCGTTGCAAAGTTTACTGTGCACCGAACAGGCCCAGGAGCATCTTTCAGCCTTGCCTCTTTTTTTGTGAGAGCAGAGGCCAAACGTTTGTGCTCTACTCAGATACAGTCCTGCAGAATGACTGGGATCCGTCCCCAAACGTCTGCATTCAAATGGACTCTGAGGTGGGAAAGCAAGGAGCAACAGCAATGCAGGTGGCACTGGTGCAAAGCTTACTGTGTGGCAAACAGGCAAAGCAGCATCTTTCAACCGTGGCTCTTTTTTTGTGGGAGCAGAGGCCAAACGTTCCTGCTCTACTCAGATATAGTCCTGCAGAATGGCCGGGATCCATCCCCAAACTTCTGCATTCAAATAGACTCTGAGGTGGGAAGCAAGGAGCGACAGCAATGCAGGTGGCAGCGTTGCAAAGCTTGCACTCCATAGAAGAGGTCCAGCAGCATCTTTCAGTCTTGCTTCCTTTTCTGTGGGAGCAGAGGCCAATCATACTGCCCGACTCAGATGCAGGCTGGCCACGGTCAAGCCATGGAGATGTTGCACTCAAATGGACACTGAGGTGGGATGCAAGGAGCGAGAGCAATGCAGGTGGCACCTTTGCAAAGCTTACTGTGCGCCGAACAGGCCCAGCAGCATTTTTCAGCCCTGGCTCTTTTTTTGTGAGAGCAGAGGCCAAACGTTCGTGCTCTACTCACATACAGTCCTGCAGAATGACTGGGATCTGTCCCCAAACGTCTGCATTCAAATGGACTCTGAGGTGGTAAAGCAAGGAGCGACAGCAATGCAGGTTGCACTGTTGCAAAGCTTGCACTCCGTCGAAGAGGTCCAGCAGCATCTTTCAGTAATGCTTCTTTTTCTGTGGGAGCAGAGGCCAATCATACTGCTCGACTCAGATGCAGGCTGGCTAATGTCAAGCCATGGAGATGTTGCACTCAAATGGACTCTGAGGTGGGAAGCTAGGAGCGAGAGCAATGCAGGTGTCACCATTGCAAAGGTTACAGTGCGCCGAACAGCCCCAGCAGCATCTTTCAGCCCTGGCTCTTTTTTTGTGAGAGTAGAGGCCAAACGTTTGTGCTCTACTCACATACAGTCCTGCAGAATGGCCGGGAACCATCTCCTAACGTCTGCATTCAAATGGACTCTGAGGTGGGAAAGCAAGGAGCGACAGCAATGCAGGTGGCACTGGTGCAAAGCTTACTGTGTGGCAAACAGGCAAAGCAGCATCTTTCAGCCCTGGCTCTTTTTTTGTGAGAGCAGAGGCCAAACGTTCGTGCTCTACTCACATACAGTCCTGCAGAATGGCCGGGATCCGTCCCCAAATGTCTGCATTCAAATGGACTCTGAGGTGGGAAGCAAGGAGCGAGAGCAATGCAGGTGCACTGGTGCAAAGCTTACTGTGCGCCGAACAGGCCCAGCAGCATCTTTCAGCCCTGGCTCTTTTTTTGTGCGAGCAGAGGCCAAACATTCGTGCTCTACTCAGATACAGTCCTGCAGAATGACCGGGATCCATATCCAAACGTCTGCATTCAAATGGTCTCTGAGGTGGGAAAGCAAGGAGCGACAGCAATGTAGGTGGCACCGGTGCGAAGCTTGCTCTCCATAGAAGAGGTCCAGCAGCACCTTTCAGTCCTGCTTCTTTTTCTGTGGGAGCAGAGGCCAATCATACTGGCCAACTCTGATATAGGCTGATCAAGGTCAAGCCATGGAGATGTTGCACTCAAAGGGACTCTGAGGTGGGAAGCAAGGAGTGACAGCAATGCAGGTGCACCGGTGCAAAGCTCAAAGTGCGCCGAACAGGCCCAGCAGCATCTTTCAGCCCCGGCTCTTTTTTTGTGCGAGCAGAGGCCAAACGTTTGTGCTCTACTCAGATACAGTCCTGCAGAATGGCCGGGATCCATCCCCAGACGTCTGCATTCAAATGGACTCTGAGGTGGGAAAGCAAGGAGCGACAGCAATGTTGGTGCCACCATTGCAAAGCGTGCACTCCATAGAAGAGGTCCAGCAGCATCTTTCAGTCCTGCTTCTTTTTCTGTGGGAGCAGAGGCCAGTCGTAATGCCCGACAAAGATGCAGGCTGGCCAAGGGCAAGCCATGGAGATTTTGCTCTCAAATGGACTCTGAGGTGGGAAGCAAGGAGCAACAGCAATGCAGGTGGCATCGGTGCAAAGCTTACTGTGCGGCAAACAGGCAAAGCAGCATCTTTCAGTCCTGCTTGTTTTTTTGTGGGAGCAGAGGCCAGACGTTCGTGCTCTACTCACATACAGTCCTGCAGAATGGCCGGGATCCATACCCAAATATCTGCATTCAAATGGACTCTGAGGTGGTAAAGCAAGGAGCGACAGCAATGTAGGTGGCACTGGTGCAAAGCTTGCACTCCATAGAAGAGGTCCAGCAACATCTTTCAGTCCTGCTTCTTTTTCTGTGGGAGCAGAGTCCAGTCATACTGCTCGACACAGATGCAGGCTGGCCAAGGTCAAGCCATGGAGATGTTGCACTCGACTATGAGGTGGGAAGCAAGGAGCGAGAGCAATGCAGGTGCACTGGTGCAAAGCTTACTGTGCGCTGAGCAGGCCCAGCAGCATCTTTCAGCCCTGGCTCTTTTTTTGTGGGAGCAGAGGCCAAACGTTCGTGCTCTACTCAGATACAGTCCTGCAGAATGGCCGGGATCCTTTCCCAAATGTTTGCATTCAAATGGACTCTGAGGTGGGAAAGCAAGGAGCGACAGCAATGTAGGTGGCAGCGTTGCAAAGCTTGCACTCCATAGAAGAGGTCCAGCAGCACCTTTCAGTCCTGCTTCTTTTTCTGTGGGAGCAGAGGCCAGTTATACTGCCCAACTCAGATGCAGGCTGGCCAAGGTCAAGCCGTGGAGATGTTGCACTCAAATGGACACTGAGGTGGAAGCAAGGTTTAGGGTTATGAGTTAGACATTAGGTGTTAGGGATAGGGTGAGGGTTAGGGTTAGGGGTTTGGGGTGAGAGTTAGGGTTAGGGGTTTGGGGTTAGGGTCAGGGTCAGGGTTAGGGGGAGGGGTATTGTTAGGGTTACTGGGTTAGGGTTAGTGTTAAGGTTTGGGTTAGGGGTTAGGGGTTAGGGGGTCAGGGTTGGCGGGTTAGTGTTTGGGGGTTATGGTTAAGGGGTTATGGTTTAGGGTTAGGCAGTTAGGGGTTAGGGTTAGGGGTTAATGTTTAGGGTTAGGGGTTAGGGTTAGGGGTTCGTGGTTAGGGGTGTAGGGTTAGACTCTGGCCACAGAGTCTGAGTCTGAAAGTATCAGCTCCATAGTTTGAGACCCAGAGTGTAAGGAATCAATTCATCCACAGACTCTCAGCCACAGACTCTCAGCAGCAGCCTCAGTCACAGAGACTGAGTCTGAAAGTATCACCTCCAAAGTTTGAGGCCCAGTGCCTAAGGCACTGTTTCAGCCACAGACTCTCAGCCACAGTTTCTCAGCCACAGTCTGAGTCTATCAGCTCTGAAGTCTGAGGCCTGGAGCCTCAGCTACCATGTCAGGCACAGAGTCTTTATTACAGAGTCTCGGTCACAGAGTCTTAGATTCAAAGTCTGAGATGCAGAGTATGACCCACAGAGTTTCAGGCACAGTCTCAGCCCCAGAGTCTGAGCCCTGGAGTCTCAGCCCCAGAGTCTCAGCTGCAGAGTATCAGCTCCAGAGTCTCAGCTGCTGAATCTTAGCCATAGTCTCAGCTCAGAATATGGGCCCTGGAGTCTTAGCCACAGAGTCTGACCTACAGACAGAGTCTCAGCTGCAGTCTCTGCCCCAAAATCTGAATCCCAGAGTCTTAGCCACAGTCTCAGCTACAGACTCAGCCTTGAAGTCTGAATCTCAGAGTTGTAGTCCCAGAGTCTCATCCCCAAAGTCTGAATTCCACAGTCTTAGCCATAGAGTCTCAGCAGCATTCTTAGCCACAGAGTCTGAGAGTATCAGTTCCAAAGTCTCAGGCCCAGAGTGTCAGTCACTGTCTCAGCCACAGAGTTTCAGACAGTCTCAGCTGGAGTCTTAGCCATAGAGTGTGAGTCCCAGATTGTCAGCCCTAGTCTGAGCCCTAGAGTCTCAGTCCCTGGGTCTCAGCTTCAAAGTCTGAATCTCTGAGTCTCACCCATCTGACCCAGACAAAGACAAGCAGAAAAATTAAGCCACAGAGGACTCACGGAGCAGAGTGAGCAGATATGGAACAGCCAAGACACTTTCTGAGCAGCCTGGGAGCAGCTTTGGGGCAGATAGGGAGCAGTCACAGAGCCAGATCCAGGTAAAACAAAAACCCAGCTGTGGCTTATCAGGGTGCTTTTATCCCAGCTGGTGATGTACCCCTGCCCTGCCCCAACCCATTGAGGGAGGGGTTGTGGGTGGGGCCTGTGGTATATGAGGCACAGCCTCTGGCCAGGGAGCTCATTTGGGGTTCAGCTCTCCTCAAGGTAAGTTCTTTGGAGTTAGCTCGTGTTTTGTGGCCTTAGAGCTTTGTGGTTTATTTGAGGTGTGATTTTTGGTTTGTGTTTTCTTTTTTAATTAGAAAATTTGGTCTGTGTGTGTGGGGTTTGGTCTTTGAATTGGGGGATTTGTCTTTGAATTGGGGGTTTGTTCTGTGCTGGGGGGGATTTTGTCTTTGAATTGGGGGTTTGGTCTGTGCTTGGGGGGGGTTTGGTCTTTGAATTGGGGATTTGGTCTGTGCTTGGGGGGGGTTTGGTCTTTGAATTGGGGATTTGGTCTGTGCTTGGGGGGAGGGGTTGGTCTGTGCTTGGGGCGGGTTTGGTCTTTGAATAGGGGGTTTGGTCTGTGCTTGGGAGGGGTTTGGTCTGTGCTTGGAGGGGGTTTGGTCTGTGCTTGGGTTTGGTCTTTGAATTGGGGATTTGGTCTGTGCTTGAGGGTTTGGTCTGTGCTGGGGGGGGTTTGGTCTTTGAATAGGGGATTTGGTCTGTGCTTGGGGGGGTTTGGTCTGTGCTTGGGGGGGGTTGGTCTGTGCTTGGGGGGGGCTTGGTCTGTGCTTGGGGGGGCTTGGTCTGTGCTTGGGGGGGGCTTGGTCTGTGCTTGGGGGGGCTTGGTCTGTGCTTGGAGGGGGCTTGGTCTGTGCTTGGGGGGGCTTGGTCTGTGCTTGGAGGGGGTTTGGTCTGTGCTTGGAGGGGGTTTGGTCTGTGCTTGGGTTTGGTCTTTGAATAGGGGATTTGGTCTGTGCTTGGGGGTTTGGTCTGTGCTTGGGGGGGGTTTGGTCATTGAATAGGGGGTTTGGTCTGTGCTTGGGGGGGGTTTGGTCTGTGCTTGGGGGGGGTTTGGTCTGTGCTTGGGGGGGTTTGGTCTGTGCTTGGGGGGGTTTGGTCTGTGCTTGGGGGGGGTTTGGTCTGTGCTTGGGGGGGGTTTGGTCTGTGCTTGGGGGGGGTTTGGTCTGTGCTTGGGGGGGGTTTGGTCTGTGCTTGGGGGGGGTTTGGTCTGTGCTTGGGGGGGGTTTGGTCTGTGCTTGGGGGGGGGTTGGTCTGTGCTTGGGGGGGGGTTGGTCTGTGCTTGTGGGAGGGTTGGTCTGTGCTTGGGGGGGTTGGTCTGTGCTTGGGGGGGTTGGTCTGTGCTTGTGGGGGGGTTTGTCTTTGAATAGGGGATTTGGTCTGTGCTTGGGGGGGGTTGGTCTGTGCTTGTGGGGGGGTTTGTCTTTGAGTAGGGGATTTGGTCTGTGCTTGGGGGGGTTTGGTCTGTGTTTGGGGGGGCCTTGGTCTGTGCTTGGGGGGGGTTTGGTCTGTGCTTGTGGGAGGGTTTGTCTTTGAATAGGGGGTTTGTGCTTGGGGGGGTTTGGTCTGTGCTTGTGGGTGGGTTTGTCTTTGAATAGGGGGTTTGTGCTTGGGGGGGTTTGGTCTGTGCTTGGGGGGGTTGGTCTGTGCTTGGGGGGGGTTTGTCTTTGAATAGGGGATTTGGTCTGTGCTTGGGGGGGGTTTGTCTTTGAATAGGGGCCTTGGTCTGTGCTTGGGGGGGCCTTGGTCTGTGCTTGGGGGGGCCTTGGTCTGTGCTTGGGGGGGGCTTGGTCTGTGCTTGGGGAGTTTGGTTTTTGAATTGGGGGGTTTGGTCTGTGCTTGAGGGGGGTTGGTCTGTGCTTGAGGGGGGTTGGTCTGTGCTTGAGGGGGGTTGGTCTGTGCTTGAGGGGGGTTGGTCTGTGCTTGAGGGGGGTTGGTCTGTGCTTGAGGGGGTTTGGTCTGTGCTTGTGGAGGTTTGGTCTGTGCTTGGGGGGTTTGGTCTGTGCTTGAGGGGGGTTGGTCTGTGCTTGAGGGGGTTTGGTCTGTGCTTGTGGAGGTTTGGTCTGTGCTTGGGGGGTTTGGTCTGTGCTTGGGGGGGTTGGTCTGTGTTTGGGGGGGGTTGGTCTGTGCTTGTGGGGGGGTTTGTCTTTGAATAGGGGATTTGGTCTGTGCTTGGGTGGGGGTTGGTCTGTGCTTGTGGGGGGGTTTTTTTTGAATAGGGGATTTGGTCTGTGCTTGGGGGGGTTTGGTCTGTGCTTGGGGGGGGTTTGTCTTTGAATAGGGGATTTGGTCTGTGCTTGGGTGGGGGTTGGTCTGTGCTTGTGGGGGGGTTTGTCTTTGAATAGGGGATTTGGTCTGTGCTTGGGTGGGGGTTGGTCTGTGCTTGTGGGGGGGTTTGTCTTTGAATAGGGGATTTGGTCTGTGCTTGGGGGGTTTGGTCTGTGCTTGGGGGGGGTTTGTCTTTGAATAGGGGATTTGGTCTGTGCTTGGGGGGGTTTGGTCTGTGCTTGGGGGGGTTTGGTCTGTGTTTGGGGGGGCCTTGGTCTGTGCTTGGGGGGGCCTTGGTCTGTGCTTGGGGGGGCCTTGGTCTGTGCTTGGGGGGGGCTTGGTCTGTGTTTGGGGGGGCCTTGGTCTGTGCTTGGGGGGGCCTTGGTCTGTGCTTGGCGGGGGCTTGGTCTGTGCTTGGGGGGGTTGGTCTGTGCTTGGGGGGGTTTGTCTTTGAATAGGGGATTTGGTCTGTGCTTGTGGGGGGGTTTGTCTTTGAATAGGGGATTTGGTCTGTGCTTGGGGGGGCCTTGGTCTGTGCTTGGGGGGGCCTTGGTCTGTGCTTGGGGGGGCCTTGGTCTGTGTTTGGGGGGGCCTTGGTCTGTGCTTGGGGGGGGCTTGGTCTGTGCTTGGGGGGGTTGGTCTGTGCTTGGGTTTGGTCTTTGAATAGGGGATTTGGTCTGTGCTTGTGGGGGGGTTTGTCTTTGAATAGGGGATTTGGTCTGTGCTTGGGGGGGGCTTGGTCTGTGCTTGGGGGGGGTTTGTCTTTGAATAGGGGATTTGGTCTGTGCTTGGGGGGGCCTTGGTCTGTGCTTGGGGGGGGCTTGGTCTGTGCTTGGGGGGGGCTTGGTCTGTGCTTGGGGAGTTTGGTTTTTGAATTGGGGGGTTTGGTCTGTGCTTGGGGGGGGTTGGTCTGTGCTTGGGGGGGGTTGGTCTGTGCTTGGGGGGGTTGGTCTGTGCTTGAGGGGGGTTGGTCTGTGCTTGAGGGGGTTTGGTCTGTGCTTGAGGGGGGTTGGTCTGTGCTTGAGGGGGTTTGGTCTGTGCTTGGGGGGGTTTGGTCTGTGCTTGAGGAGGCTTGGTCTGTGCTTGGGGGGTTTGGTCTGTGCTTGAGGAGGTTTGGTCTGTGCTTGGGGGGTTTGGTCTGTGCTTGGGGGGGGTTTGGTCTGTACTTGGGGGGGGTTTGGTCTGTACTTGGGGGGGGTTTGGTCTGTGCTTGGGGGATTTGGTCTGTGCTTGGGAGGGTTTGGTCTGTGCTTGGGGGGGTTGGTCTGTGCTTGGGGGGGTTTGATCTGTGCTTGGGTTTGGTCTTTGAATTGGGGATTTGTTCTGTGCTTGGGGGTTTGGTCTGTGCTGGGGGGGGTTTGGTCATTGAATAGGGGGTTTGGTCTGTGCTTGGGGGGGTTTGGTGTGTGCTTGGGGGGGGTTTGGTCTGTGCTTGGGGGGGTTTGGTGTGTGCTTGGGGGGGGTTTGGTCTGTGCTTGGGGGGGGTTTGGTCTGTGCTTGGGGGGTTTGGTCTGTACTTGGGGGGGTTTGGTCTGTGCTTGGGGGGGGGTTGGTCTGTGCTGGGGGGGTTTGGTCTGTGCTTGGGGGGGTTTGGTCTTTGAATTGGGGAATGTGGTCTGTGTGTGGGGGATGTGGTCTTTGAATTGGGGATGTGGTCTCTGAGTTGGGGATTTTGTCTGTGCTTGGGGGATTTGGTCTGGGATGGGAGAATTTGGTCTGGGATGGGAGAATTTGATCTGTGCTTGGGAACTTGGCCTTGGATTGGAGGAGTTGGCCTTGGATTGGGGGAGTTGGCCTTGGATTGGAGGAGTTGGCCTTGGATTGGAGGAGTTGGCCTTGGATTGGAGGAGTTGTTAATCCTTGATTTGAGAATTTGGTCTAGGCTTGGAAGCTTGCTCTGTTATTGGAGAAGTTGGTCTTTGGTGAAATTCTGCTGTAATTGGAGAATTTCTTCCATGACTGGAGAACATGTTCTGTGATTGCAGAAGTTTTTCTGTGATTGGAGAATTTGTTCTGTGATTGGGGAGTTTGTTCTTTGGTTGGAGAACTTGTTCTGTGTTCGGAGAATTTTGTCTAAGATTGGGGAACTTGGTGTCTTTGTGGAGTGCTTGGTCTGTGATTGTACAAGTTTATGCGTCAGTGCTGAACTGGAAGTTTTGATTGAAAAAATGCGGTGTCTGTGGGATTGTGGTTTTTAGGGAGTTGGTTTTATTGTGGTGCTTTTAGTGTTCATGGTTTTTTTGAAGCTTTTTTTGGTAGTGTGTACTTTTTAGAGAGAGAGAGTGAGAGCTGAACAGGGGTCAGGATTTTGGCTGTGGGTGGGATTAAGTTACAGGAGGGGCTAGGTTTGGGGAAGGGCAAGAGATTATGTGTGGGGTTAGGATTAGGGGGGGTTAGGGGAGAAACTAGGGGAGAGACTAAGGTTGGGGTAGGGGTTACGAGTGGGGCCGTGGTGAGGGGATGAGGAGATAGGGTAGGTTGGGTGTAGACGTTAGAGTTACAGGTTAGGGTTTATGGTTAGGAGTAGGATTCGTGTTAGGCTGTAGGGTAAGGGTTAGGGGTTAGTTGTTAGGGTGAGGGGTTAGGCTTAGTTGTTAGAATGTAGGGGTTAGGGTTCAGGGTTCTAGTTAGGGTTTGGTGCTAGAGTTTGCTTAGTGTTAGGGTTAGGGGTTAGGGTCTGTCTTAGGGTTAGGAGTCAGGGTTTAGGGTTACTGTTGCGGGTTAGGTTTAGGAGTTAGGATTCGCGGTTGGGGTTAATGGGGTTAGGGTTTGGGGTTAGGGTTTGGGGTTAGGGTTAGGGTTAGGATTAGGGTTCGGTTTAGGTGTTAGGGTTAGTCTTATGGTTACTGATTCGGGGTTTGGATTTAGGTTTCTGGTTACGGGATGCAGATCGGGTTCGGGGTTAGGGTTAGTCTTAAGAGTTAGGGGTTAGAGTTAGGGTTTTGGGGTTAGGATTGTGGGCTAGGGGTTTGTGTTGGGGTTATGTTTGCGGTTTGGGTTAGGGTTTAGTTTTAGGGTAGGGTTCACAGTTAGGATTGGGTTATGATTAGGTTTCGTGTTAGGGGTTAGGGTTCTTATTAGGGGTTGGGGATAGGGGTTAGGGGCTAGTGTTGGGGTTATCATTAGGGGTTAGGGTTTCGGTTAGGGTTTCGTGTTAGGATTAGGATTCGCTGTTAGGGTTGGATTAGGGGTAAGGGTTTGGATTAGGGGTTAGAGTTAGGGGATAGGGGTTAGAGTTACGAGTTAGGGTTAGGGGTTAGTGTTCGGGTTATGGGTAGGGGTTAGGGTTAAATGTTAGGGTTAGAGATTAAGGTTAGGGATATGGTGTCTCAGGGTTGGGGTCAGGAGTTAGGGGGTTGGGGTTGGGGTTGGGGTTTAGGGTAAGGGTTAGGTTAGGGTTTGGTTTAGGGTTAGGTTAGGGTTTGGTTTAGGGTTAGGGGTTAGGGTTACAGTTAGGGTTAGGGTTAAGGGGTTAAGGTTGGGGTTAGGGTTAGGGGTTAGGGTTTAGGGGTTGGGTTAGGGTTTAGGGGTTAGGGTTTAGGGGTTAGGGTTAGGGGTTAGGGGTCGGGTTAGGGGGTTAGGGGGTTAGGGTGAGGGGGTTAGGGTTAAGGGATAAGGGTTAGGGTCAGTGAGGGTTAGGGTTGGGTTTAGGGTTTGGGGTTAGGGTTAGGGCTAGGGATAGGGGTTAGGGGTTAGGGGTTAGGGTTAGGGTTAGTGAGGGTTAGGGTTAGTGAGGGTTAGGGTTGGGGTTAGGGTTTAGGGTTTGGGGTTAGGTGTAGGGGTAGGGTTAGGGGTAGGGTTAGTGAGGGTTAGGGTTAGTGAGGGTTAGGGTTAGTGAGGGTTAGGGGTTAGGGCTAGGGCTTAGGGTTAGGGTTAGCAGTTAGGGGTTAGGGTTAGGGGTTAGGGTTAGGGGGTTAGGGCTAGGGTTTAGGATTAGGGGTTAGGGGTTAGGGGTTAGGGTTAGGGTTAGGGTTAGGGTTAGGGTTAGGGTTAGGGTTAGGGTTAGGGTTAGGGTTAGGGTTAGGGTTAGGGTTAGGGTTAGGGTTAGGGTTAGGGTTAGGGTTAGGGTTAGGGTTAGGGTTAGGGTTAGGGTTAGGGTTAGGGTTAGGGTTAGGGTTAGGGTTAGGGTTAGGGTTAGGGTTAGGGTTAGGGGTTAGGGGTTAGGGTTAGGGTTAGGGTTAGGGTTAGGGTTAGGGTTAGGGTTAGGGTTAGGGTTAGGGTTAGGGTTAGGGTTAGGGTTAGGGTTAGGGTTAGGGTTAGGGTTAGGGTTAGGGTTAGGGTTAGGGTTAGGGTTAGGGGTTAGGGTTAGGGTTAGGGTTAGGGTTAGGGTTAGGGTTAGGGTTAGGGTTAGGGTTAGGGTTAGGGTTAGGGTTAGGGTTAGGGTTAGGGTTAGGGTTAGGGTTAGGGTTAGGGTTAGGGTTAGGGTTAGGGTTAGGGTTAGGGTTAGGGTTAGGGTTAGGGTTAGGGTTAGGGTTAGGGTTAGGGTTAGGGTTAGGGTTAGGGTTAGGGTTAGGGTTAGGGGTTAGGGTTAGGGGTTAGGGTTAGGGTTAGGGTTAGGGTTAGGGTTAGGGTTAGGGTTAGGGTTAGGGTTAGGGTTAGGGTTAGGGTTAGGGTTAGGGTTAGGGTTAGGGTTAGGGTTAGGGTTAGGGTTAGGGTTAGGGTTAGGGTTAGGGTTAGGGTTAGGGTTAGGGTTAGGGTTAGGGTTAGGGTTAGGGTTAGGGTTAGGGTTAGGGTTAGGGTTAGGGTTAGGGTTAGGGTTAGGGTTAGGGTTAGGGTTAGGGTTAGGGTTAGGGTTAGGGTTAGGGTTAGGGTTAGGGTTAGGGTTAGGGTTAGGGTTAGGGTTAGGGTTAGGGTTAGGGTTAGGGTTAGGGTTAGGGTTAGGGTTAGGGTTAGGGTTAGGGTTAGGGTTAGGGTTAGGGTTAGGGTTAGGGTTAGGGTTAGGGTTAGGGTTAGGGTTAGGGTTAGGGTTAGGGTTAGGGTTAGGGTTAGGGTTAGGGTTAGGGTTAGGGTTAGGGTTAGGGTTAGGGTTAGGGTTAGGGTTAGGGTTAGGGTTAGGGTTAGGGTTAGGGTTAGGGTTAGGGTTAGGGTTAGGGTTAGGGTTAGGGTTAGGGTTAGGGTTAGGGTTAGGGTTAGGGTTAGGGTTAGGGTTAGGGTTAGGGTTAGGGTTAGGGTTAGGGTTAGGGTTAGGGTTAGGGTTAGGGGTTAGGGTTAGGGTTAGGGTTAGGGTTAGGGTTAGGGTTAGGGTTAGGGTTAGGGTTAGGGTTAGGGTTAGGGTTAGGGTTAGGGTTAGGGTTAGGGTTAGGGTTAGGGTTAGGGTTAGGGTTAGGGTTAGGGTTAGGGTTAGGGTTAGGGTTAGGGTTAGGGTTAGGGTTAGGGTTAGGGTTAGGGTTAGGGTTAGGGTTAGGGTTAGGGTTAGGGTTAGGGTTAGGGTTAGGGTTAGGGTTAGGGTTAGGGTTAGGGTTAGGGTTAGGGTTAGGGTTAGGGTTAGGGTTAGGGTTAGGGTTAGGGTTAGGGTTAGGGTTAGGGTTAGGGTTAGGGTTAGGGTTAGGGTTAGGGTTAGGGTTAGGGTTAGGGTTAGGGTTAGGGTTAGGGTTAGGGTTAGGGTTAGGGTTAGGGTTAGGGTTAGGGTTAGGGTTAGGGTTAGGGTTAGGGTTAGGGTTAGGGTTAGGGTTAGGGTTAGGGTTAGGGTTAGGGTTAGGGTTAGGGTTAGGGTTAGGGTTAGGGTTAGGGTTAGGGTTAGGGTTAGGGTTAGGGTTAGGGTTAGGGTTAGGGTTAGGGTTAGGGTTAGGGTTAGGGTTAGGGTTAGGGTTAGGGTTAGGGTTAGGGTTAGGGTTAGGGTTAGGGTTAGGGTTAGGGTTAGGGTTAGGGTTAGGGTTAGGGTTAGGGTTAGGGTTAGGGTTAGGGTTAGGGTTAGGGTTAGGGTTAGGGTTAGGGTTAGGGTTAGGGTTAGGGTTAGGGTTAGGGTTAGGGTTAGGGTTAGGGTTAGGGTTAGGGTTAGGGTTAGGGTTAGGGTTAGGGTTAGGGTTAGGGTTAGGGTTAGGGTTAGGGTTAGGGTTAGGGTTAGGGTTAGGGTTAGGGTTAGGGTTAGGGTTAGGGTTAGGGTTAGGGTTAGGGTTAGGGTTAGGGTTAGGGTTAGGGTTAGGGTTAGGGTTAGGGTTAGGGTTAGGGTTAGGGTTAGGGTTAGGGTTAGGGTTAGGGTTAGGGTTAGGGTTAGGGTTAGGGTTAGGGTTAGGGTTAGGGTTAGGGTTAGGGTTAGGGTTAGGGTTAGGGTTAGGGTTAGGGTTAGGGTTAGGGTTAGGGTTAGGGTTAGGGTTAGGGCTAGGGCTAGGGCTAGGGTTAGGGTTAGGGTTAGGGTTAGGGTTAGGGTTAGGGTTAGGGTTAGGGTTAGGGTTAGGGCTAGGGTTAGGGTTAGGGTTAGGGTTAGGGTTAGGGTTAGGGTTAGGGTTAGGGTTAGGGTTAGGGTTAGGGTTAGGGTTAGGGTTAGGGTTAGGGTTAGGGTTAGGGTTAGGGTTAGGGTTAGGGTTAGGGTTAGGGTTAGGGTTAGGGTTAGGGTTAGGGTTAGGGTTAGGGTTAGGGTTAGGGTTAGGGTTAGGGTTAGGGTTAGGGTTAGGGTTAGGGTTAGGGTTAGGGTTAGGGTTAGGGTTAGGGTTAGGGTTAGGGTTAGGGTTAGGGTTAGGGTTAGGGTTAGGGTTAGGGTTAGGGTTAGGGTTAGGGTTAGGGTTAGGGTTAGGGTTAGGGTTAGGGTTAGGGTTAGGGTTAGGGTTAGGGTTAGGGTTAGGGTTAGGGTTAGGGTTAGGGTTAGGGTTAGGGTTAGGGTTAGGGTTAGGGTTAGGGTTAGGGTTAGGGTTAGGGTTAGGGTTAGGGTTAGGGTTAGGGTTAGGGTTAGGGTTAGGGTTAGGGTTAGGGTTAGGGTTAGGGTTAGGGTTAGGGTTAGGGTTAGGGTTAGGGTTAGGG